>CAKAIZ010000210.1:0-144692 GCA_916610145.1 Eristalis arbustorum | reverse complement strand
GGTGAAAAAACGAACAAATTCGACGATGCCGGCTATGTCAAATTGATTGAAATTTTCGATGTGGCGAAATGCTGTGAAATGAATCAGTATCGAATAGTACACGTAAGAAAACATGGAAACAGGTATGCGCGAGTTGTTGGTAGGCCAAATAGGACCGCTGTGGCATTTGAAAGATGAGGGTGAAAAACGAACAAATTCGACGATGCCGGCTATGTCAAATTGATTGAAATTTTCGATGTGGCGAAATGCTTTGAAATGAATCAGTATCGAATAGTACACGTAAGAAAACATGGAAACAGGTATGCGCGAGTCGTTGGTAGGCCAAATAGGGCCGCTGTGGCATTTGAAAGATGAGGGTGAAAAACGAACAAAATTCGACGATGCCGGCTATGTCAAATTGATTGAAATTTTTCGATGTGGCGAAATGCTTTGAAATGAATCAGTATCGAATAGTACACGTAAGAAAACATGGAAACAGGTATGTGCGAGTCGTTGGTAGGCCAAATAGGGCCGCGGTGGCATTTGAAAGATGAGGGTGAAAAACGAACAAATTCGACTATGCCGGCTATGTCAAATTGATTGAAATTTTCGATGTGGCGAAATGCTTTGAAATGAATCAGTATCGAATAGTACACGTAAGAAAACATGGAAACAGGTATGCGCGAGTCGTTGGTAGGCCAAATAGGCCGCTGTGGCATTTGAAAGATGAGGGTGAAAAACGAACAATTTCGACGATGCCGGCTATGTCAAATTGATTGAAATTTTCGATGTGGCGAAATGCTTTGAAATGAATCAGTATCGAATAGTACACGTAAGAAAACATGGAAACAGGTATGCGCGAGTCGTTGGTAGGCCAAATAGGGCCGCTGTGGCATTTGAAAGATGAGGGTGAAAAAACGAACAAATTCGACGATGCCGGCTATGTCAAATTGATTGAAATTTTCGATGTGACGAAATGCTTTGAAATGAATCAGTATCGAACAGTACACGTAAGAAAACATGGAAACAGGTATGCGCGAGTCGTTGGTAGGCCAAATAGGGCCGCTGTGGCATTTGAAAGATGAGGGTGAAAAACGAACAAATTTCGACGATGCCGGCTATGTCAAATTGATTGAAATTTTCGATGTGGCGAAATGCTTTGAAATGAATCAGTATCGAATAGTACACGTAAGAAAACATGGAAACAGGTATGCGCGAGTCGTTGGTAGGCCAAATAGGGCCGCTGTGGCATTTGAAAGATGAGGGTGAAAAACGAACAAATTCGACGATGCCGGCTATGTCAAATTGATTGAAATTTTCGATGTGGCGAAATGCTTTGAAATGAATCAGTATCGAATAGTACACGTAAGAAAACATGGAAACAGGTATGCGCGAGTCGTTGGTAGGCCAAATAGGGCCGCTGTGGCATTTGAAAGATGAGGGTGAAAAACGAACAAATTCGACTATGCCGGCTATGTCAAATTGATTGAAATTTTCAATGTGGCGAAATGCTTTGAAATGAATCAGTATCGAATAGTACAAGTAAGAAAACATGGAGACAGGTATGCGCGAGTCGTTGGTAGGCCAAATAGGGCCGCTGTGGCATTTGAAAGATGAGGGTGAAAAACGAACAAATTCGACGATGCCGGCTATGTCAAATTGATTGAAATGTTCGATGTGGCGAAATGCTTTGAAATGAATCAGTATCGAATAGTACACGTAAGAAAACATGGAAACAGGTAGGCGCGAGTCGTTGGTAGGCCAAATAAAGCCGCTGTGGCATTTGAAAGATGAGGGTGAAAAACGAACAAATTCGACGATGCCGGCTATGTCAAATTGATTGAAATTTTCGATGTGGCGAAATGCTTTGAAATGAATCAGTATCGAATAGTACACGTAAGAAAACATGGAAACAGGTATGCGCGAGTCGTTGGTAGGCCAAATAGGGCCGCTGTGGCATTTGAAAGATGAGGGTGAAAAACGAACAAATTCGACGATGCCGGCTATGTCAAATTGATTGAAATGTTCGATGTATCGAAATGCTTTGAAATGAATCAGTATCGAATAGTACACGTAAGAAAACATGGAAACAGGTAGGCGCGAGTCGTTGGTAGGCCAAATAAAGCCGCTGTGGCATTTGAAAGATGAGGGTGAAAAACGAACAAATTCGACGATGCCGGCTATGTCAAATTGATTGAAATTTTCGATGTGGCGAAATGCTGTGAAATGAATCAGTATCGAATAGTACACGTAAGAAAACATGGAAACAGGTATGCGCGAGTCGTTGGTAGGCCAAATAGGGCCGCTGTGGCATTTGAAAGATGAGGGTGAAAAACGAACAAATTCGACGATGCCGGCTATGTCAAATTGATTGAAATTTTCGATGTGGCGAAATGCTGTGAAATGAATCAGTATCGAATAGTACACGTAAGAAAACATGGAAACAGGTATGCGCGAGTCGTTGGTAGGCCAAATAGGGTCGCTGTGGCACTTGAAAGATGAGGGTGAAAAACGAACAAATTCGACGATGCCGGCTATGTCAAATTGATTGAAATTTTCGATGTGGCGAAATGCTGTGAAATGAATCAGTATCGAATAGTACACGTAAGAAAACATGGAAACAGGTATGCGCGAGTCGTTGGTAGGCCAAATAGGGCCGCTGTGGCATTTGAAAGATGAGGGTGAAAAACGAACAAATTCGACGATGCCGGCTATGTCAAATTGATTGAAATTTTCGATGTGGCGAAATGCTTTGAAATGAATCAGTATCGAATAGTACACGTAAGAAAACATGGAAACAGGTAGGCGCGAGTCGTTGGTAGGCCAAATAAAGCCGCTGTGGCATTTGAAAGATGAGGGTGAAAAACGAACAAATTCGACGATGCCGGCTATGTCAAATTGATTGAAATTTTCGATGTGGCGAAATGCTGTGAAATGAATCAGTATCGAATAGTACACGTAAGAAAACATGGAAACAGGTAGGCGCGAGTCGTTGGTAGGCCAAATAGGGCCGCTGTGGCATTTGAAAGATGAGGGTGAAAAACGAACAAATTCGACGATGCCGGCTATGTCAAATTGATTGAAATTTTCGATGTGGCGAAATGCTGTGAAATGAATCAGTATCGAATAGTACACGTAAGAAAACATGGAAACAGGTATGCGCGAGTCGTTGGTAGGCCAAATAGGGTCGCTGTGGCACTTGAAAGATGAGGGTGAAAAACGAACAAATTCGACGATGCCGGCTATGTCAAATTGATTGAAATTTTCGATGTGGCGAAATGCTGTGAAATGAATCAGTATCGAATAGTACACGTAAGAAAACATGGAAACAGGTATGCGCGAGTCGTTGGTAGGCCAAATAGGGCCGCTGTGGCATTTGAAAGATGAGGGTGAAAAACGAACAAATTCGACGATGCCGGCTATGTCAAATTGATTGAAATTTTCGATGTGGCGAAATGCTTTGAAATGAATCAGTATCGAATAGTACACGTAAGAAAACATGGAAACAGGTATGCGCGAGTCGTTGGTAGGCCAAATAGGGCCGCTGTGGCATTTGAAAGATGAGGGTGAAAAACGAACAAATTCGACGATGCCGGCTATGTCAAATTGATTGAAATTTTCGATGTGGCGAAATGCTTTGAAATGAATCAGTATCGAATAGTACACGTAAGAAAACATGGAAACAGGTATGTGCGAGTCGTTGGTAGGCCAAATAGGGCCGCGGTGGCATTTGAAAGATGAGGGTGAAAAACGAACAAATTCGACTATGCCGGCTATGTCAAATTGATTGAAATTTTCGATGTGGCGAAATGCTTTGAAATGAATCAGTATCGAATAGTACACGTAAGAAAACATGGAAACAGGTATGCGCGAGTCGTTGGTAGGCCAAATAGGGCCGCTGTGGCATTTGAAAGATGAGGGTGAAAAACGAACAATTTCGACGATGCCGGCTATGTCAAATTGATTGAAATTTTCGATGTGGCGAAATGCTTTGAAATGAATCAGTATCGAATAGTACACGTAAGAAAACATGGAAACAGGTATGCGCGCGTCGTTGGTAGGCCAAATAGGGCCGCCGTGGCATTTGAAAGATGAGGGTGAAAACGAACAAATTCGACGATGCCGGCTATGTCAAATTGATTGAAATTTTCGATGTGGCGAAATGCTTTGAAATGAATCAGTATCGAATAGTACACGTAAGAAAACATGGAAACAGGTATGCGCGAGTCGTTGGTAGGTCAAATAGGGCCGCTGTGGCATTTGAAAGATGAGGGTGAAAAAAACGAACAAATTCGACGATGCCGGCTATGTCAAATTGATTGAAATTTTCGAATTTTCGTCAAATTGATTGAAATTTTCGATGTGGCGAAATGCTGTGAAATGAATCAGTATCGAATAGTACACGTAAGAAAACATGGAAACAGGTATGCGCGAGTCGTTGGTAGGCAAATAGGGCCGCTGTGGCATTTGAAAGATGAGGGTGAAAAACGAACAAATTCGACGATGCCGGCTATGTCAAATTGATTGAAATTTTCGATGTGGCGAAATGCTGTGAAATGAATCAGTATCGAATAGTACACGTAAGAAAACATGGAAACAGGTATGCGCGAGTCGTTGGTAGGCCAAATAGGGCCGCTGTGGCATTTGAAAGATGAGGGTGAAAAACGAACAAATTCGACGATGCCGGCTATGTCAAATTGATTGAAATTTTCGATGTGGCGAAATGCTTTGAAATGAATCAGTATCGAATAGTGCACGGTGAAAAACGAACAAATTCGACGATGCCGGCTATGTCAAATTGATTGAAATTTTCGATGTGGCGAAATGCTTTGAAATGAATCAGTATCGAATAGTACACGTAAGAAAACATGGAAACAGGTATGCGCGAGTCGTTGGTAGGCCAAATAGGGCCGCTGTGGCATTTGAAAGATGAGGGTGAAAAACGAACAAATTCGACGATGCCGGCTATGTCAAATTGATTGAAATTTTCGATGTGGCGAAATGCTGTGAAATGAATCAGTATCGAATAGTACACGTAAGAAAACATGGAAACAGGTAGGCGCGAGTCGTTGGTAGGCCAAATAGGGCCGCTGTGGCATTTGAAAGATGAGGGTGAAAAACGAACAAATTCGACGATGCCGGCTATGTCAAATTGATTGAAATTTTCGAATTTTGGCGAAATGCTGTGAAATGAATCAGTATCGAATAGTACACGTAAGAAAACATGGAAACAGGTATGCGGGAGTCGTTGGTAGGCCAAATAGGGTCGCTGTGGCACTTGAAAGATGAGGGTGAAAAACGAACAAATTCGACGATGCCGGCTATGTCAAATTGATTGAAATTTTCGATGTGGCGAAATGCTGTGAAATGAATCAGTATCGAATAGTACACGTAAGAAAACATGGAAACAGGTATGCGCGAGTCGTTGGTAGGCCAAATAGGGCCGCTGTGGCATTTGAAAGATGAGGGTGAAAAACGAACAAATCCGACGATGCCGGCTATGTCAAATTGATTGAAATTTTCGATGTGGCGAAATGCTTTGAAATGAATCAGTATCGAATAGTGCACGGTGAAAAAAGAACAAATTCGACGATGCCGGCTATGTCAAATTGATTGAAATTTTCGATGTGGCGAAATGCTGTGAAATGAATCAGTATCGAATAGTACACGTAAGAAAACATGGAAACAGGTATGCGCGAGTCGTTGGTAGGCCAAATAGGGCCGCTGTGGCATTTGAAAGATGAGGGTGAAAAACGAACAAATTCGACGATGCCGGCTATGTCAAATTGATTGAAATTTTCGATGTGGCGAAATGCTTTGAAATGAATCAGTATCGAATAGTACACGTAAGAAAACATGGAAACAGGTATGCGCGAGTCGGTGGTAGGCCAAATAGGGCCGCCGTGGCATTTGAAAGATGAGGGTGAAAAACGAACAAATTCGACGATGCCGGCTATGTCAAATTGATTGAAATTTTCGATGTGGCGAAATGCTTTGAAATGAATCAGTATCGAATAGTACACGTAAGAAAACATGGAAACAGGTATGCGCGAGTCGGTGGTAGGCCAAATAGGGCCGCTGTGGCATTTGAAAGATGAGGGTGAAAAACGAACAAATTCGACGATGCCGGCTATGTCAAATTGATTGAAATTTTCGATGTGGCGAAATGCTTTGAAATGAATCAGTATCGAATAGTACACGTAAGAAAACATGGAAACAGGTATGCGCGAGTCGTTGGTAGGTCAAATAGGGCCGCTGTGGCATTTGAAAGATGAGGGTGAAAAACGAACAAATTCGACGATGCCGGCTATGTCAAATTGATTGAAATTTTCGATGTGGCGAAATGCTTTGAAATGAATCAGTATCGAATAGTACACGTAAGAAAACATGGAAACAGGTATGCGCGAGTCGTTGGTAGGCCAAATAGGGCCGCTGTGGCATTTGAAAGATGAGGGTGAACAACGAACAAATTCGACGATGCCGGCTATGTCAAATTGATTGAAATTTTCGATGTGGCGAAATGCTTTGAAATGAATCAGTATCGAATAGTACACGTAAGAAAACATGGAAACAGGTATGCGCGAGTCGTTGGTAGGCCAAATAGGGCCGCGGTGGCATTTGAAAGATGAGGGTGAAAAACGAACAAATTCGACTATGCCTTCTATGTCAAATTGATTGAAATTTTCGATGTGGCGAAATGCTTTGAAATGAATCAGTATCGAATAGTACACGTAAGAAAACATGGAAACAGGTATGCGCGAGTCGTTGGTAGGCCAAATAGGGCCGCGGTGGCATTTGAAAGATGAGGGTGAAAAACGAACAAATTCGACTATGCCTTCTATGTCAAATTGATTGAAATTTTCGATGTGGCGAAATGCTTTGAAATGAATCAGTATCGAATAGTGCACGGTGAAAAAAGAGCAAATTCGACGATGCCGGCTATGTCAAATTGATTGAAATTTTCGATGTGGCGAAATGCTGTGAAATGAATCAGTATCGAATAGTACACGTAAGAAAACATGGAAACAGGTATGCGCGAGTCGTTGGTAGGCCAAATAGGGCCGCTGTGGCATTTGAAAGATGAGGGTGAAAAACGAACAAATTCGACGATGCCGGCTATGTCAAATTGATTGAAATTTTCGATGTGGCGAAATGCTTTGAAATGAATCAGTATCGAATAGTACACGTAAGAAAACATGGAAACAGGTATGCGCGAGTCGGTGGTAGGCCAAATAGGGCCGCCGTGGCATTTGAAAGATGAGGGTGAAAAACGAACAAATTCGACGATGCCGCCTATGTCAAATTGATTGAAATTTTCGATGTGGCGAAATGCTTTGAAATGAATCAGTATCGAATAGTACACGTAAGAAAACATGGAAACAGGTATGCGCGAGTCGGTGGTAGGCCAAATAGGGCCGCTGTGGCATTTGAAAGATGAGGGTGAAAAACGAACAAATTCGACGATGCCGGCTATGTCAAATTGATTGAAATTTTCGATGTGGCGAAATGCTTTGAAATGAATCAGTATCGAATAGTACACGTAAGAAAACATGGAAACAGGTATGCGCGAGTCGTTGGTAGGTCAAATAGGGCCGCTGTGGCATTTGAAAGATGAGGGTGAAAAACGAACAAATTCGACGATGCCGGCTATGTCAAATTGATTGAAATTTTCGATGTGGCGAAATGCTTTGAAATGAATCAGTATCGAATAGTACACGTAAGAAAACATGGAAACAGGTATGCGCGAGTCGTTGGTAGGCCAAATAGGGCCGCTGTGGCATTTGAAAGATGAGGGTGAACAACGAACAAATTCGACGATGCCGGCTATGTCAAATTGATTGAAATTTTCGATGTGGCGAAATGCTTTGAAATGAATCAGTATCGAATAGTACACGTAAGAAAACATGGAAACAGGTATGCGCGAGTCGTTGGTAGGCCAAATAGGGCCGCGGTGGCATTTGAAAGATGAGGGTGAAAAACGAACAAATTCGACTATGCCTTCTATGTCAAATTGATTGAAATTTTCGATGTGGCGAAATGCTTTGAAATGAATCAGTATCGAATAGTACACGTAAGAAAACATGGAAACAGGTATGCGCGAGTCGGTGGTAGGCCAAATAGGGCCGCTGTGGCATTTGAAAGATGAGGGTGAAAAACGAACAAATTCGACGATGCCGGCTATGTCAAATTGATTGAAATTTTCGATGTGGCGAAATGCTTTGAAATGAATCAGTATCGAATAGTACACGTAAGAAAACATGGAAACAGGTATGCGCGAGTCGTTGGTAGGCCAAATAGGGCCGCTGTGGCATTTGAAAGATGAGGGTGAAAAACGAACAAATTCGACGATGCCGGCTATGTCAAATTGATTGAAATTTTCGATGTGGCGAAATGCTGTGAAATGAATCAGTATCGAATAGTACACGTAAGAAAACATGGAAACAGGTATGCGCGAGTCGTTGGTAGGCCAAATAGGGCCGCTGTGGCATTTGAAAGATGAGGGTGAAAAACGAACAAATTCGACGATGCCGGCTATGTCAAATTAATTGAAATTTTCGATGTGGCGAAATGCTTTGAAATGAATCAGTATCGAATAGTACACGTAAGAAAACATGGAAACAGGTATGCGCGAGTCGTTGGTAGGTCAAATAGGGCCGCTGTGGCATTTGAAAGATGAAGGTGAAAAACGAACAAATTCGACGATGCCGGCTATGTCAAATTGATTGAAATTTTCGATGTGGCGAAATGCTTTGAAATGAATCAGTATCGAATAGTACACGTAAGAAAACATGGAAACAGGTATGCGCGAGTCGTTGGTAGGCCAAATAGGGCCGCTGTGGCATTTGAAAGATGAGGGTGAAAAACGAACAAATTCGACGATGCCGGCTATGTCAAATTGATTGAAATTTTCGATGTGGCGAAATGCTTGGAAATGAATCAGTATCGAATAGTACACGTAAGAAAACATGGAAACAGGTATGCGCGAGTCGTTGGTAGGCCAAATAGGGCCGCGGTGGCATTTGAAAGATGAGGGTGAAAAACGAACAAATTCGACTATGCCGGCTATGTCAAATTGATTGAAATTTTCGATGTGGCGAAATGCTTTGAAATGAATCAGTATCGAATAGTACACGTAAGAAAACATGGAAACAGGTATGCGCGAGTCGTTGGTAGGCCAAATAGGGCCGCTGTGGCATTTGAAAGATGAGGGTGAAAAACGAACAAATTCGACGATGCCGGCTATGTCAAATTGATTGAAATTTTCGATGTGGCGAAATGCTGTGAAATGAATCAGTATCGAATAGTACACGTAAGAAAACATGGAAACAGGTATGCGCGAGTCGTTGGTAGGCCAAATAGGGCCGCTGTGGCATTTGAAAGATGAGGGTGAAAAACGAAAAATTTCGACGATGCCGGCTATGTCAAATTAATTGAAATTTTCGATGTGGCGAAATGCTTTGAAATGAATCAGTATCGAATAGTACACGTAAGAAAACATGGAAACAGGTATGCGCGAGTCGTTGGTAGGCCAAATAGGGCCGCTGTGGCATTTGAAAGATGAGGGTGAAAAACGAACAAATTCGACGATGCCGGCTATCAAATTGATTGAAATTTTCGATGTGGCGAAATGCTTTGAAATGAATCAGTATCGAATAGTAGGCGTAAGAAAACATGGAAACAGATAAGCGCGAGTCGTTGGTAGGCCAAATAGGGCCGCTGTGGCATTTGAAAGATGAGGGTGAAAAACGAACAAATTCGACGATGCCGGCTATGTCAATTTGATTGAAATTTTCGATGCGGCGAAATGCTTTGAAATGAATCAGTATCGAATAGTACACGTAAGAAAACATGGAAACAGGTATGCGCGAGTCGTTGGTAGGCCAAATAGGGCCGCTGTGGCATTTGAAAGATGAGGGTGAAAAACGAACAAATTCGACGATGCCGGCTATGTCAAATTGATTGAAATTTTCGATGTGGCGAAATGCTTTGAAATGAATCAGTATCGAATAGTACACGTAAGAAAACATGGAAACAGGTATGCGCGAGGCGTTGGTAGGCCAAATAGGGCCGCTGTGGCATTTGAAAGATGAGGGTGAAAAACGAACAAATTCGACGATGCCGGCTATGTCAAATTGATTGAAATTTTCGATGTGGCGAAATGCTTTGAAATGAATCAGTATCGAATAGTACACGTAAGAAAACATGGAAACAGGTATGCGCGAGTCGTTGGTAGGCCAAATAGGGCCGCTGTGGCATTTGAAAGAGGAGGGTGAAAAACGAACAAATTCGACGATGCCGGCTATGTCAAATTGATTGAAATTTTCGATGTGGCGAAATGCTTTGAAATGAATCAGTATCGAATAGTACACGTAAGAAAACATGGAAACAGGTATGCGCGAGTCGTTGGTAGGCCAAATAGGGCCGCTGTGGCATTTGAAAGATGAGGTTGAAAAACGAACAAATTCGACGATGCCGGCTATGTCAAATTGATTGAAATTTTCGATGTGGCGAAATGCTTTGAAATGAATCAGTATCGAATAGTACACGTAAGAAAACATGGAAACAGGTATGCGCGAGTCGTTGGTAGGCCAAATAGGGCCGCTGTGGCATTTGAAAGATGAGGGTGAAAAACGAACAAATTCGACAATGCCGGCTATATTAAATTGATTGAAATTTTCGATGTGGCGAAATGCTTTGAAATGAATCAGTATCGAATAGTAGACATAAGAAAACATGGAAACAGGTATGCGCGAGTCGTTGGTAGGCCAAATAATGCCGCTGTGGCATTTGAAAGATGAGGGTGAAAAACGAACAAATTCGACGATGCCGGCTATGTCAAATTGATCGAAATTTTCGATGTGGCGAAATGGTTTGAAATGAATCTGTATCGAATAGTACACGTAAGAAAACATGGAAACAGGTATGCGCGAGTCGTTGGTAGGCCAAATAGGGCCGCTGTGGCATTTGAAAGATGAGGGTGAAAAACGAACAAATTCGACGATGCCGGCTATGTCAAATTGATTGAAATTTTCGATGTGGCGAAATGCTTTGAAATGAATCAGTATCGAATAGTACACGTAAGAAAACATGGAAACAGGTATGCGCGAGTCGTTGGTAGGCCAAATAGGGCCGCTGTGGCATTTGAAAGATGAGGTTGAAAAACGAACAAATTCGACGATGCCGGCTATGTCAAATTGATTGAAATTTTCGATGTGGCGAAATGCTTTGAAATGAATCAGTATCGAATAGTACACGTAAGAAAACATGGAAACAGGTATGCGCGAGTCGTTGGTAGGCCAAATAGGGCCGCTGTGGCATTTGAAAGATGAGGGTGAAAAACGAACAAATTCGACGATGCCGGCTATGTCAAATTGATTGGAATTTTCGATGTGGCGAAATGCTTTGAAATGAATCAGTATCGAATAGTACACGTAAGAAAACATGGAAACAGGTATGCGCGAGTCGTTGGTAGGCCAAATAGGGCCGCTGTGGTTTTGTTTGAATTGATTGAAATTTTCGATGTGGCGAAATGCTTTGAAATGAATCAGTATCGAATAGTACACGTAAGAAAACATGGAACAAGGTATGCGCGAGTAGTTGGTAGGCCAAATAGGGCCGCTGTGGCATTTGAAAGATGAGGGTGAAAAACGAACAAATTCGACGATGCCGGCTATGTCAAATTGATTGAAATTTTCGATGTGGCGAAATGCTTTGAAATGAATCAGTATCGAATAGTAGACGTAAGAAAACATGGAAACAGGTATGCGCGAGTCGTTGGTAGGCCACATAGGGCCGCTGTGGCATTTGAAAGATGAGGGTGAAAAACGAACAAATTCGACGATGCCGGCTATGTCAAATTGATTGAAATTTTCGATGTGGCGAAATGCTTTGAAATGAATCAGTATCGAATAGTACACGTAAGAAAACATGGAAACAGGTATGCGCGAGTCGTTGGTAGGCCAAATAGGGCCGCTGTGACATTTGAAAGATGATGGTGAAAAACGAACAAATTCGACGATGCCGGCTATGTCAAATTGATTGAAATTTTCGTGTGGCGAAATCCTTTGAAATGAATCAGTATCGAATAGTACACGTAAGAAAACATGGAAACAGGTATGCGCGAGTCGTTGGTAGGCCAAATAGGGCCGCTGTGGCATTTGAAAGATGAGGTGAAAAACGAACAAATTCGACGATGCCGTCTATGTCAAATTGATTGAAATTTTCGATGTGGCGAAATGCTTTGAAATGAATCAGTATCGAATAGTACACGTAAGAAAACATGGAAACAGGTATGCGCGAGTCGTTGGTAGCCCAAATAGGGCCGCTGTGGCATTTGAAAGATGAGGGTGAAAAACGAACAAATTCGACGATGCCGGCTATGTCAAATTGATTGAAATTTTCGATGTGGCGAAATGCTGTGAAATGAATCAGTATCGAATAGTACACGTAAGAAAACATGGAAACAGGTATGCGCGAGTCGTTGGTAGGCCAAATAGGGCCGCTGTGGCATTTGAAAGATGAGGGTGAAAAACGAACAAATTCGACGATGCCGGCTATGTCAAATTGATTGAAATTTTCGATGTGGCGAAATGCTTTGAAATGAATCAGTATCGAATAGTAGACGTAAGAAAACATGGAAACAGGTATGCGCGAGTCGTTGGTAGGCCACATAGGGCCGCTGTGGCATTTGAAAGATGAGGGTGAAAAACGAACAAATTCGACAATGCCGGCTATGTCAAATTGATTGAAATTTTCGATGTGGCGAAATGCTGTGAAATGAATCAGTATCGAATAGTACACGTAAGAAAACATGGAAACAGGTATGCGCGAGTCGTTGGTAGGCCAAATAGGGCCGCTGTGGCATTTGAAAGATGAGGGTGAAAAACGAACAAATTCGACGATGCCGTCTATGTCAAATTGATTGAAATTTTCGATGTGGCGAAATGCTTTGAAATGAATCAGTATCGAATAGTACACGTAAGAAAACATGGAAACAGGTATGCGCGAGTCGTTGGTAGGCCAAATAGGGCCGCTGTGGTTTTGTTTGAATTGATTGAAATTTTCGATGTGGCGAAATGCTTTGAAATGAATCAGTATCGAATAGTACACGTAAGAAAACATGGAAACAGGTATGCGCGAGTCGTTGGTAGGCCAAATAGGGCCGCTGTGGCATTTGAAAGATGAGGGTGAAAAACGAGCAAATTCGACGATGCCGGCTATGTCAAATTGATTGAAATTTTCGATGTGGCGAAATGCTTTAAAATGAATCAGTATCGAATAGTACACGTAAGAAAACCTGGAAACAGGTATGCGCGAGTCGTTGGTAGGCCAAATAGGGCCGCTGTGGCATTTGAAAGAAGAGGTGAAAAACGAACAAATTCGACGATGCCGGCTATGTCAAATTGATTGAAATTTTCGATGTGGCGAAATGCTTTAAAATGAATCAGTATCGAATAGTACACGTAAGAAAACCTGGAAACAGGTATGCGCGAGTCGTTGGTAGGCCAAATAGGGCCGCTGTGGCATTTGAAAGAAGAGGTGAAAAACGAACAAATTCGACGATGCCGTCTATGTCAAATTGATTGAAATTTTCGATGTGGCGAAATGCTTTGAAATGAATCAGTATCGAATAGTACACGTAAGAAAACATGGAAACAGGTATGCGCGAGTCGTTGGTAGGCCAAAGAGGACCGCTGTGGCATTTGAAAGATGAGGGTGAAAAACGAGCAAATTCGACGATGCCGGCTATGTCAAATTGATTGAAATTTTCGATGTGGCGAAATGCTTTGAAATGAATCAGTATCGAATAGTACACGTAAGAAAACATGGAAACAGGTATGCGCGAGTCGTTGGTAGGCCAAATAGGGCCGCTGTGGTTTTGTTTGAATTGATTGAAATTTTCGATGTGGCGAAATGCTTTGAAATGAATCAGTATCGAATAGTACACGTAAGAAAACATGGAAACAGGTATGCGCGAGTCGTTGGTAGGCCAAATAGGGCCGCTGTGGCATTTGAAAGATGAGGGTGAAAAACGAACAAATTCGACGATGCCGGCTATGTCAAATTGATTGAAATTTTCGATGTGGCGAAATGCTTTAAAATGAATCAGTATCGAATAGTACACGTAAGAAAACATGGAAACAGGTATGCGCGAGTCGTTGGTAGGCCAAATAGGGCCGCTGTGGCATTTGAAAGAAGAGGTGAAAAACGAACAAATTCGACGATGCCGTCTATGTCAAATTGATTGAAATTTTCGATGTGGCGAAATGCTTTGAAATGAATCAGTATCGAATAGTACACGTAAGAAAACATGGAAACAGGTATGCGCGAGTCGTTGGTAGGCCAAAGAGGACCGCTGTGGCATTTGAAAGATGAGGGTGAAAAACGTACAAATTCGACGATGCCGGCTATGTCAAATTGATTGAAATTTTCGATGTGGCGAAATGCTTTAAAATGAATCAGTATCGAATAGTACACGTAAGAAAACCTGGAAACAGGTATGCGCGAGTCGTTGGTAGGCCAAATAGGGCCGCTGTGGCATTTGAAAGATGAGGGTGAAAAACGAACAAATTCGACGATGCCGTCTATGTCAAATTGATTGAAATTTTCGATGTGGCGAAATGCTTTGAAATGAATCAGTATCGAATAGTACACGTAAGAAAACATGGAAACAGGTATGCGCGAGTCGTTGGTAGGCCAAATAGGGCCGCTGTGGTTTTGTTTGAATTGATTGAAATTTTCGATGTGGCGAAATGCTTTGAAATGAGTCAGTATCGAATAGTACACGTAAGAAAACATGGAAACAGGTATGCGCGAGTCGTTGGTAGGCCAAATAGGGCCGCTGTGGCATTTGAAAGATGAGGGTGAAAAACGAGCAAATTCGACGATGCCGGCTATGTCAAATTGATTGAAATTTTCGATGTGGCGAAATGCTTTAAAATGAATCAGTATCGAATAGTACACGTAAGAAAACCTGGAAACAGGTATGCGCGAGTCGTTGGTAGGCCAAATAGGGCCGCTGTGGCATTTGAAAGAAGAGGTGAAAAACGAACAAATTCGACGATGCCGGCTATGTCAAATTGATTGAAATTTTCGATGTGGCGAAATGCTTTAAAATGAATCAGTATCGAATAGTACACGTAAGAAAACCTGGAAACAGGTATGCGCGAGTCGTTGGTAGGCCAAATAGGGCCGCTGTGGCATTTGAAAGAAGAGGTGAAAAACGAACAAATTCGACGATGCCGGCTATGTCAAATTGATTGAAATTTTCGATGTGGCGAAATGCTTTAAAATGAATCAGTATCGAATAGTACACGTAAGAAAACCTGGAAACAGGTATGCGCGAGTCGTTGGTAGGCCAAATAGGGCCGCTGTGGCATTTGAAAGATGAGGGTGAAAAACGAACAAATTCGACGATGCCGGCTATGTCAAATTGATTGAAATTTTCGATGTGGCGAAATGCTTTGAAATGAATCAGTATCGAATAGTACACGTAAGAAAACATGGAAACAGGTATGCGCGAGTCGTTGGTAGGCCAAATAGGGCCGCTGTGGTTTTGTTTGAATTGATTGAAATTTTCGATGTGGCGAAATGCTTTGAAATGAATCAGTATCGAATAGTACACGTAAGAAAACCTGGAAACAGGTATGCGCGAGTCGTTGGTAGGCCAAATAGGGCCGCTGTGGCATTTGAAAGATGAGGGTGAAAAACGAACAAATTCGACGATGCCGGCTATGTCAAATTGATTGAAATTTTCGATGTGGCGAAATGCTTTGAAATGAATCAGTATCGAATAGTACACGTAAGAAAACATGGAAACAGGTATGCGCGAGTCGTTGGTAGGCCAAATAGGGCCGCTGTGGTTTTGTTTGAATTGATTGAAATTTTCGATGTGGCGAAATGCTTTGAAATGAATCAGTATCGAATAGTACACGTAAGAAAACATGGAAACAGGTATGCGCGAGTCGTTGGTAGGCCAAATAGGGCCGCTGTGGCATTTGAAAGCTGAGGGTGAAAAACGAGCAAATTCGACGATGCCGGCTATGTCAAATTGATTGAAATTTTCGATGTGGCGAAATGCTTTAAAATGAATCAGTATCGAATAGTACACGTAAGAAAACCTGGAAACAGGTATGCGCGAGTCGTTGGTAGGCCAAATAGGGCCGCTGTGGCATTTGAAAGAAGAGGTGAAAAACGAACAAATTCGACGATGCCGGCTATGTCAAATTGATTGAAATTTTCGATGTGGCGAAATGCTTTAAAATGAATCAGTATCGAATAGTACACGTAAGAAAACCAGGAAACAGGTATGCGCGAGTCGTTGGTAGGCCAAATAGGGCCGCTGTGGCATTTGAAAGAAGAGGTGAAAAACGAACAAATTCGACGATGCCGTCTATGTCAAATTGATTGAAATTTTCGATGTGGCGAAATGCTTTGAAATGAATCAGTATCGAATAGTACACGTAAGAAAACATGGAAACAGGTATGCGCGAGTCGTTGGTAGGCCAAAGAGGACCGCTGTGGCATTTGAAAGATGAGGGTGAAAAACGTACAAATTCGACGATGCCGGCTATGTCAAATTGATTGAAATTTTCGATGTGGCGAAATGCTTTAAAATGAATCAGTATCGAATAGTACACGTAAGAAAACCTGGAAACAGGTATGCGCGAGTCGTTGGTAGGCCAAATAGGGCCGCTGTGGCATTTGAAAGAAGAGGTGAAAAACGAACAAATTCGACGATGCCGTCTATGTCAAATTGATTGAAATTTTCGATGTGGCGAAATGCTTTGAAATGAATCAGTATCGAAAAGTACACGTAAGAAAACATGGAAACAGGTATGCGCGAGTCGTTGGTAGGCCAAAGAGGACCGCTGTGGCATTTGAAAGATGAGGGTGAAAAACGTACAAATTCGACGATGCCGGCTATGTCAAATTGATTGAAATTTTCGATGTGGCGAAATGCTTTAAAATGAATCAGTATCGAATAGTACACGTAAGAAAACCTGGAAACAGGTATGCGCGAGTCGTTGGTAGGCCAAATAGGGCCGCTGTGGCATTTGAAAGATGAGGGTGAAAAACGAACAAATTCGACGATGCCGGCTATGTCAAATTGATTGAAATTTTCGATGTGGCGAAATGCTTTAAAATGAATCAGTATCGAATAGTACACGTAAGAAAACCTGGAAACAGGTATGCGCGACTCGTTGGTAGGCCAAATAGGGCCGCTGTGGCATTTGAAAGATGAGGGTGAAAAACGAGCAAATTCGACGATGCCGGCTATGTCAAATTGATTGAAATTTTCGATGTGGCGAAATGCTTTAAAATGAATCAGTATCGAATAGTACACGTAAGAAAACCTGGAAACAGGTATGCGCGAGTCGTTGGTAGGCCAAATAGGGCCGCTGTGGCATTTGAAAGAAGAGGTGAAAAACGAACAGATTCGACGATGCCGGCTATGTCAAATTGATTGAAATTTTCGATGTGGCGAAATGCTTTAAAATGAATCAGTATCGAATAGTACACGTAAGAAAACCTGGAAACAGGTATGCGCGAGTCGTTGGTAGGCCAAATAGGGCCGCTGTGGCATTTGAAAGAAGAGGTGAAAAACGAACAAATTCGACGATGCCGTCTATGTCAAATTGATTGAAATTTTCGATGTGGCGAAATGCTTTGAAATGAATCAGTATCGAATAGTACACGTAAGAAAACATGGAAACAGGTATGCGCGAGTCGTTGGTAGGCCAAAGAGGACCGCTGTGGCATTTGAAAGATGAGGGTGAAAAACGTACAAATTCGACGATGCCGGCTATGTCAAATTGATTGAAATTTTCGATGTGGCGAAATGCTTTAAAATGAATCAGTATCGAATAGTACACGTAAGAAAACCTGGAAACAGGTATGCGCGAGTCGTTGGTAGGCCAAATAGGGCCGCTGTGGCATTTGAAAGATGAGGGTGAAAAACGAACAAATTCGACGATGCCAAATTGATTGAAATTTTCGATGTGGCGAAATGCTTTGAAATGAATCAGTATCGAATAGTACACGTAAGAAAACATGGAAACAGGTATGCGCGAGTCGTTGGTAGGCCAAATAGGGCCGCTGTGGTTTTGTTTGAATTGATTGAAATTTTCGATGTGGCGAAATGCTTTGAAATGAATCAGTATCGAATAGTACACGTAAGAAAACATGGAAACAGGTATGCGCGAGTCGTTGGTAGGCCAAATAGGGCCGCTGTGGCATTTGAAAGATGAGGGTGAAAAACGAGCAAATTCGACGATGCCGGCTATGTCAAATTGATTGAAATTTTCGATGTGGCGAAATGCTTTAAAATGAATCAGTATCGAATAGTACACGTAAGAAAACCTGGAAACAGGTATGCGCGAGTCGTTGGTAGGCCAAATAGGGCCGCTGTGGCATTTGAAAGAAGAGGTGAAAAACGAACAAATTCGACGATGCCGGCTATGTCAAATTGATTGAAATTTTCGATGTGGCGAAATACTTTAAAATGAATCAGTATCGAATAGTACACGTAAGAAAACCTGGAAACAGGTATGCGCGAGTCGTTGGTAGGCCAAATAGGGCCGCTGTGGCATTTGAAAGAAGAGGTGAAAAACGAACAAATTCGACGATGCCGTCTATGTCAAATTGATTGAAATTTTCGATGTGGCGAAATGCTTTGAAATGAATCAGTATCGAATAGTACACGTAAGAAAACATGGAAACAGGTATGCGCGAGTCGTTGGTAGGCCAAAGAGGACCGCTGTGGCATTTGAAAGATGAGGGTGAAAAACGTACAAATTCGACGATGCCGGCTATGTCAAATTGATTGAAATTTTCGATGTGGCGAAATGCTTTAAAATGAATCAGTATCGAATAGTACACGTAAGAAAACCTGGAAACAGGTATGCGCGAGTCGTTGGTAGGCCAAATAGGGCCGCTGTGGCATTTGAAAGAAGAGGTGAAAAACGAACAAATTCGACGATGCCGTCTATGTCAAATTGATTGAAATTTTCGATGTGGCGAAATGCTTTGAAATGAATCAGTATCGAATAGTACACGTAAGAAAACATGGAAACAGGTATGCGCGAGTCGTTGGTAGGCCAAATAGGGCCGCTGTGGTTTTGTTTGAATTGATTGAAATT
Organism: Eristalis arbustorum; assembly: GCA_916610145.1. Lineage (NCBI taxonomy): Eukaryota > Metazoa > Arthropoda > Insecta > Diptera > Syrphidae > Eristalis > Eristalis arbustorum. The sequence goes on along the minus strand of CAKAIZ010000210.1, from coordinate 125,571 downwards.
TTCGATGTGGCGAAATGCTTTGAAATGAATCAGTATCGAATAGTACACGTAAGAAAACATGGAAACAGGTATGCGCGAGTCGTTGGTAGGCCAAATAGGGCCGCTGTGGCATTTGAAAGATGAGGGTGAAAAACGAGCAAATTCGACGATGCCGGCTATGTCAAATTGATTGAAATTTTCGATGTGGCGAAATGCTTTAAAATGAATCAGTATCGAATAGTACACGTAAGAAAACCTGGAAACAGGTATGCGCGAGTCGTTGGTAGGCCAAATAGGGCCGCTGTGGCATTTGAAAGAAGAGGTGAAAAACGAACAAATTCGACGATGCCGGCTATGTCAAATTGATTAAAATTTTCGATGTGGCGAAATGCTTTAAAATGAATCAGTATCGAATAGTACACGTAAGAAAACCTGGAAACAGGTATGCGCGAGTCGTTGGTAGGCCAAATAGGGCCGCTGTGGCATTTGAAAGAAGAGGTGAAAAACGAACAAATTCGACGATGCCGTCTATGTCAAATTGATTGAAATTTTCGATGTGGCGAAATGCTTTGAAATGAATCAGTATCGAATAGTACACGTAAGAAAACATGGAAACAGGTATGCGCGAGTCGTTGGTAGGCCAAAGAGGACCGCTGTGGCATTTGAAAGATGAGGGTGAAAAACGTACAAATTCGACGATGCCGGCTATGTCAAATTGATTGAAATTTTCGATGTGGCGAAATGCTTTAAAATGAATCAGTATCGAATAGTACACGTAAGAAAACCTGGAAACAGGTATGCGCGAGTCGTTGGTAGGCCAAATAGGGCCGCTGTGGCATTTGAAAGAAGAGGTGAAAAACGAACAAATTCGACGATGCCGTCTATGTCAAATTGATTGAAATTTTCGATGTGGCGAAATGCTTTGAAATGAATCAGTATCGAATAGTACACGTAAGAAAACATGGAAACAGGTATGCGCGAGTCGTTGGTAGGCCAAAGAGGACCGCTGTGGCATTTGAAAGATGAGGGTGAAAAACGTACAAATTCGACGATGCCGGCTATGTCAAATTGATTGAAATTTTCGATGTGGCGAAATGCTTTAAAATGAATCAGTATCGAATAGTACACGTAAGAAAACCTGGAAACAGGTATGCGCGAGTCGTTGGTAGGCCAAATAGGGCCGCTGTGGCATTTGAAAGATGAGGGTGAAAAACGAACAAATTCGACGATGCCGGCTATGTCAAATTGATTGAAATTTTCGATGTGGCGAAATGCTTTAAAATGAATCAGTATCGAATAGTACACGTAAGAAAACCTGGAAACAGGTATGCGCGAGTCGTTGGTAGGCCAAATAGGGCCGCTGTGGCATTTGAAAGAAGAGGTGAAAAACGAACAAATTCGACGATGCCGTCTATGTCAAATTGATTGATATTTTCCATGTGGCGAAATGCTTTGAAATGAATCAGTATCGAATAGTACACGTAAGAAAACATGGAAACAGGTATGCGCGAGTCGTTGGTAGGCCAAAGAGGACCGCTGTGGCATTTGAAAGATGAGGGTGAAAAACGTACAAATTCGACGATGCCGGCTATGTCAAATTGATTGAAATTTTCGATGTGGCGAAATGCTTTAAAATGAATCAGTATCGAATAGTACACGTAAGAAAACCTGGAAACAGGTATGCGCGAGTCGTTGGTAGGCCAAATAGGGCCGCTGTGGCATTTGAAAGATGAGGGTGAAAAACGAACAAATTCGACGATGCCGGCTATGTCAAATTGATTGAAATTTTCGATGTGGCGAAATGCCTTAAAATGAATCAGTATCGAATAGTACACGTAAGAAAACCTGGAAACAGGTATGCGCGAGTCGTTGGTAGGCCAAATAGGGCCGCTGTGGCATTTGAAAGAAGAGGTGAAAAACGAACAAATTCGACGATGCCGTCTATGTCAAATTGATTGAAATTTTCGATGTGGCGAAATGATTTGAAATGAATCAGTATCGAATAGTACACGTAAGAAAACATGGAAACAGGTATGCGCGAGTCGTTGGTAGGCCAAAGAGGACCGCTGTGGCATTTGAAAGATGAGGGTGAAAAACGTACAAATTCGACGATGCCGGCTATGTCAAATTGATTGAAATTTTCGATGTGGCGAAATGCTTTGAAATGAATCAGTATCGAATAGTACACGTAAGAAAACATGGAAACAGGTATGCGCGAGTCGTTGGTAGGCCAAATAGGGCCGCTGTGGTTTTGTTTGAATTGATTGAAATTTTCGATGTGGCGAAATGCTTTGAAATGAATCAGTATCGAATAGTACACGTAAGAAAACATGGAAACAGGTATGCGCGAGTCGTTGGTAGGCCAAATAGGGCCGCTGTGGCATTTGAAAGATGAGGGTGAAAAACGAGCAAATTCGACGATGCCGTCTATGTCAAATTGATTGAAATTTTCGATGTGGCGAAATGCTTTAAAATGAATCAGTATCGAATAGTACACGTAAGAAAACCTGGAAACAGGTATGCGCGAGTCGTTGGTAGGCCAAATAGGGCCGCTGTGGCATTTGAAAGAAGAGGTGAAAAACGAACAAATTCGACGATGCCGTCTATGTCAAATTGATTGAAATTTTCGATGTGGCGAAATGCTTTGAAATGAATCAGTATCGAATAGTACACGTAAGAAAACATGGAAACAGGTATGCGCGAGTCGTTGGTAGGCCAAAGAGGACCGCTGTGGCATTTGAAAGATGAGGGTGAAAAACGTACAAATTCGACGATGCCGGCTATGTCAAATTGATTGAAATTTTCGATGTGGCGAAATGCTTTAAAATGAATCAGTATCGAATAGTACACGTAAGAAAACCTGGAAACAGGTATGCGCGAGTCGTTGGTAGGCCAAATAGGGCCGCTGTGGCATTTGAAAGATGAGGGTGAAAAACGAACAAATTCGACGATGCCGTCTATGTCAAATTGATTGAAATTTTCGATGTGGCGAAATGCTTTAAAATGAATCAGTATCGAATAGTACACGTAAGAAAACCTGGAAACAGGTATGCGCGAGTCGTTGGTAGGCCAAATAGGGCCGCTGTGGCATTTGAAAGATGAGGGTGAAAAACGAACAAATTCGACGATGCCGGCTATGTCAAATTGATTGAAATTTTCGATGTGGCGAAATGCTTTAAAATGAATCAGTATCGAATAGTACACGTAAGAAAACCTGGAAACAGGTATGCGCGAGTCGTTGGTAGGCCAAATAGGGCCGCTGTGGCATTTGAAAGAAGAGGTGAAAAACGAACAAATTCGACGATGCCGTCTATGTCAAATTGATTGAAATTTTCGATGTGGCGAAATGCTTTGAAATGAATCAGTATCGAATAGTACACGTAAGAAAACATGGAAACAGGTATGCGCGAGTCGTTGGTAGGCCAAAGAGGACCGCTGTGGCATTTGAAAGATGAGGGTGAAAAACGTACAAATTCGACGATGCCGGCTATGTCAAATTGATTGAAATTTTCGATGTGGCGAAATGCTTTAAAATGAATCAGTATCGAATAGTACACGTAAGAAAACCTGGAAACAGGTATGCGCGAGTCGTTGGTAGGCCAAATAGGGCCGCTGTGGCATTTGAAAGATGAGGGTGAAAAACGAACAAATTCGACGATGCCGTCTATGTCAAATTGATTGAAATTTTCGATGTGGCGAAATGCTTTGAAATGAATCAGTATCGAATAGTACACGTAAGAAAACATGGAAACAGGTATGCGCGAGTCGTTGGTAGGCCAAATAGGGCCGCTGTGGTTTTGTTTGAATTGATTGAAATTTTCGATGTGGCGAAATGCTTTGAAATGAATCAGTATCGAATAGTACACGTAAGAAAACATGGAAACAGGTATGCGCGAGTCGTTGGTAGGCCAAATAGGGCCGCTGTGGCATTTGAAAGATGAGGGTGAAAAACGAGCAAATTCGACGATGCCGGCTATGTCAAATTGATTGAAATTTTCGATGTGGCGAAATGCTTTAAAATGAATCAGTATCGAATAGTACACGTAAGAAAACCTGGAAACAGGTATGCGCGAGTCGTTGGTAGGCCAAATAGGGCCGCTGTGGCATTTGAAAGATGAGGGTGAAAAACGAACAAATTCGACGATGCCGTCTATGTCAAATTGATTGAAATTTTCGATGTGGCGAAATGCTTTGAAATGAATCAGTATCGAATAGTACACGTAAGAAAACATGGAAACAGGTATGCGCGAGTCGTTGGTAGGCTAAATAGGGCCGCTGTGGTTTTGTTTGAATTGATTGAAATTTTCGATGTGGCGAAATGCTTTGAAATGAATCAGTATCGAATAGTACACGTAAGAAAACATGGAAACAGGTATGCGCGAGTCGTTGGTAGGCCAAATAGGGCCGCTGTGGCATTTGAAAGATGAGGGTGAAAAACGAGCAAATTCGACGATGCCGTCTATGTCAAATTGATTGAAATTTTCAATGTGGCGAAATGCTTTAAAATGAATCAGTATCGAATAGTACACGTAAGAAAACCTGGAAACAGGTATGCGCGAGTCGTTGGTAGGCCAAATAGGGCCGCTGTGGCATTTGAAAGAAGAGGTGAAAAACGAACAAATTCGACGATGCCGTCTATGTCAAATTGATTGAAATTTTCGATGTGGCGAAATGCTTTGAAATGAATCAGTATCGAATAGTACACGTAAGAAAACATGGAAACAGGTATGCGCGAGTCGTTGGTAGGCCAAAGAGGACCGCTGTGGCATTTGAAAGATGAGGGTGAAAAACGTACAAATTCGACGATGCCGGCTATGTCAAATTGATTGAAATTTTCGATGTGGCGAAATGCTTTGAAATGAATCAGTATCGAATAGTACACGTAAGAAAACATGGAAACAGGTATGCGCGAGTCGTTGGTAGGCCAAATAGGGCCGCTGTGGCATTTGAAAGATGATGTTGAAAAACGAGCAAATTCGACGATGCCGGCTATGTCAAATTGATTGAAATTTTCGATGTGGCGAAATGCTTTGAAATGAATCAGTATCGAATAGTACACGTAAGAAAACATGGAAACAGGTATGCGCGAATCGTTGGTAGGCCAAATAGGGCCGCTGTGGCATTTGAAAGATGAGGGTGAAAAACGAACAAATTCGACGATGCCGGCTATGTCAAATTGATTGAAATTTTCGATGTGGCGAAATGCTTTGAAATGAATCAGTATCGAATAGTACACGTAAGAAAACATGGAAACAGGTATGCGCGAGTCGTTGGTAGGCCAAATAGGGCCGCGGTGGCATTTGAAAGATGAGGTTGAAAAACGAGCAAATTCGACGATGCCGGCTATGTCAAATTGATTGAAATTTTCGATGTGGCGAAATGCTTTAAAATGAATCAGTATCGAATAGTACACGTAAGAAAACCTGGAAACAGGTATGCGCGAGTCGTTGGTAGGCCAAATAGGGCCGCTGTGGCATTTGAAAGATGAGGGTGAAAAACGAACAAATTCGACGATGCCGGCTATGTCAAATTGATTGAAATTTTCGATGTGGCGAAATGCTTTGAAATGAATCAGTATCGAATAGTACACGTAAGAAAACATGGAAACAGGTATGCGCGAGTCGTTGGTAGGCCAAATAGGGCCGCTGTGGCATTTGAAAGATGAGGGTGAAAAACGAACAAATTCGACGATGCCGGCTATGTCAAATTGATTGAAATTTTCGATGTGGCGAAATGCTTTGAAATGAATCAGTATCGAATAGTAGACGTAAGAAAACATGGAAATAGGTATGCGCGAGTCGTTGGTAGGCCAAATAGGGCCGCTGTGGCATTTGAAAGATGAGGGTGAAAAACGAACAAATTCGACGATGCCGGCTATGTCAAATTGATTGAAATTTTCGATGTGGCGAAATGCTGTGAAATGAATCAGTATCGAATAGTACACGTAAGAAAACATGGAAACAGGTATGCGCGAGTCGTTGGTAGGCCAAATAGGGCCGCTGTGGTTTTGTTTGAATTGATTGAAATTTTCGATGTGGCGAAATGCTTTGAAATGAATCAGTATCGAATAGTACACGTAAGAAAACATGGAAACAGGTATGCGCGAGTCGTTGGTAGGCCAAATAGGGCCGCTGTGGCATTTGAAAGATGAGGGTGAAAAACGAGCAAATTCGACGATGCCGTCTATGTCAAATTGATTGAAATTTTCGATGTGGCGAAATGCTTTAAAATGAATCAGTATCGAATAGTACACGTAAGAAAACCTGGAAACAGGTATGCGCGAGTCGTTGGTAGGCCAAATAGGGCCGCTGTGGCATTTGAAAGAAGAGGTGAAAAACGAACAAATTCGACGATGCCGTCTATGTCAAATTGATTGAAATTTTCGATGTGGCGAAATGCTTTGAAATGAATCAGTATCGAATAGTACACGTAAGAAAACATGGAAACAGGTATGCGCGAGTCGTTGGTAGGCCAAAGAGGACCGCTGTGGCATTTGAAAGATGAGGGTGAAAAACGTACAAATTCGACGATGCCGGCTATGTCAAATTGATTGAAATTTTCGATGTGGCGAAATTCTTTAAAATGAATCAGTATCGAATAGTACACGTAAGAAAACCTGGAAACAGGTATGCGCGAGTCGTTGGTAGGCCAAATAGGGCCGCTGTGGCATTTGAAAGAAGAGGTGAAAAACGAACAAATTCGACGATGCCGTCTATGTCAAATTGATTGAAATTTTCGATGTGGCGAAATGCTTTGAAATGAATCAGTATCGAATAGTACACGTAAGAAAACATGGAAACAGGTATGCGCGAGTCGTTGGTAGGCCAAAGAGGACCGCTGTGGCATTTGAAAGATGAGGGTGAAAAACGTACAAATTCGACGATGCCGGCTATGTCAAATTGATTGAAATTTTCGATGTGGCGAAATGCTTTAAAATGAATCAGTATCGAATAGTACACGTAAGAAAACCTGGAAACAGGTATGCGCGAGTCGTTGGTAGGCCAAATAGGGCCGCTGTGGCATTTGAAAGATGAGGGTGAAAAACGAACAAATTCGACGATGCCGTCTATGTCAAATTGATTGAAATTTTCGATGTGGCGAAATGCTTTGAAATGAATCAGTATCGAATAGTACACGTAAGAAAACATGGAAACAGGATTGAAATTTTCGATGTGGCGAAATGCTTTGAAATGAATCAGTATCGAATAGTACACGTAAGAAAACATGGAAACAGGTATGCGCGAGTCGTTGGTAGGCCAAATAGGGCCGCTGTGGCATTTGAAAGATGAGGGTGAAAAACGAGCAAATTCGACGATGCCGGCTATGTCAAATTGATTGAAATTTTCGATGTGGCGAAATGCTTTAAAATGAATCAGTATCGAATAGTACACGTAAGAAAACCTGGAAACAGGTATGCGCGAGTCGTTGGTAGGCCAAATAGGGCCGCTGTGGCATTTGAAAGATGAGGGTGAAAAACGAACAAATTCGACGATGCCGTCTATGTCAAATTGATTGAAATTTTCGATGTGGCGAAATGCTTTGAAATGAATCAGTATCGAATAGTACACGTAAGAAAACATGGAAACAGGTATGCGCGAGTCGTTGGTAGGCCAAATAGGGCCGCTGTGGCATTTGAAAGATGAGGGTGAAAAACGAGCAAATTCGACGATGCCGTCTATGTCAAATTGATTGAAATTTTCGATGTGGCGAAATGCTTTAAAATGAATCAGTATCGAATAGTACACGTAAGAAAACCTGGAAACAGGTATGCGCGAGTCGTTGGTAGGCCAAATAGGGCCGCTGTGGCATTTGAAAGAAGAGGTGAAAAACGAACAAATTCGACGATGCCGGCTATGTCAAATTGATTGAAATTTTCGATGTGGCGAAATGCTTTGAAATGAATCAGTATCGAATAGTACACGTAAGAAAACATGGAAACAGGTATGCGCGAGTCGTTGGTAGGCCAAAGAGGACCGCTGTGGCATTTGAAAGATGAGGGTGAAAAACGTACAAATTCGACGATGCCGGCTATGTCAAATTGATTGAAATTTTCGATGTGGCGAAATGCTTTAAAATGAATCAGTATCGAATAGTACACGTAAGAAAACCTGGAAACAGGTATGCGCGAGTCGTTGGTAGGCCAAATAGGGCCGCTGTGGCATTTGAAAGAAGAGGTGAAAAACGAACAAATTCGACGATGCCGTCTATGTCAAATTGATTGAAATTTTCGATGTGGCGAAATGCTTTGAAATGAATCAGTATCGAATAGTACACGTAAGAAAACATGGAAACAGGTATGCGCGAGTCGTTGGTAGGCCAAAGAGGACCGCTGTGGCATTTGAAAGATGAGGGTGAAAAACGAACAAATTCGACGATGCCGGCTATGTCAAATTGATTGAAATTTTCGATGTGGCGAAATGCTTTGAAATGAATCAGTATCGAATAGTACACGTAAGAAAACATGGAAACAGGTATGCGCGAGTCGTTGGTAGGCCAAATAGGGCCGCTGTGTCATTTGAAAGATGATGTTGAAAAACGAGCATATTCGACGATGCCGGCTATGTCAAATTGATTGAAATTTTCGATGTGGCGAAATGCTTTGAAATGAATCAGTATCGAATAGTACACGTAAGAAAACATGGAAACAGGTATGCGCGAATCGTTGGTAGGCCAAATAGGGCCGCTGTGGCATTTGAAAGATGAGGGTGAAAAACGAACAAATTCGACGATGCCGGCTATGTCAAATTGATTGAAATTTTCGATGTGGCGAAATGCTTTGAAATGAATCAGTATCGAATAGTACACGTAAGAAAACATGGAAACAGGTATGCGCGAGTCGTTGGTAGGCCAAATAGGGCCGCGGTGGCATTTGAAAGATGAGGTTGAAAAACGAGCAAATTCGACGATGCCGGCTATGTCAAATTGATTGAAATTTTCGATGTGGCGAAATGCTTTAAAATGAATCAGTATCGAATAGTACACGTAAGAAAACCTGGAAACAGGTATGCGCGAGTCGTTGGTAGGCCAAATAGGGCCGCTGTGGCATTTGAAAGATGAGGGTGAAAAACGAACAAATTCGACGATGCCGGCTATGTCAAATTGATTGAAATTTTCGATGTGGCGAAATGCTTTGAAATGAATCAGTATCGAATAGTACACGTAAGAAAACATGGAAACAGGTATGCGCGAGTCGTTGGTAGGCCAAATAGGGCCGCGGTGGCATTTGAAAGATGAGGGTGAAAAACGAACAAATTCGACGATGCCGGCTATGTCAAATTGATTGAAATTTTCGATGTGGCGAAATGCTTTAAAATGAATCAGTATCGAATAGTACACGTAAGAAAACCTGGAAACAGGTATGCGCGAGTCGTTGGTAGGCCAAATAGGGCCGCTGTGGCATTTGAAAGATGAGGGTGAAAAACGAACAAATTCGACGATGCCGGCTATGTCAAATTGATTGAAATTTTCGATGTGGCGAAATGCTTTGAAATGAATCAGTATCGAATAGTACACGTAAGAAAACATGGAAACAGGTATGCGCGAGTCGTTGGTAGGCCAAATAGGGCCGCTGTGGCATTTGAAAGAAGAGGTGAAAAACGAACAAATTCGACGATGCCGTCTATGTCAAATTGATTGAAATTTTCGATGTGGCGAAATGCTTTGAAATGAATCAGTATCGAATAGTACACGTAAGAAAAACATGGAAACAGGTATGCGCGAGTCGTTGGTAGGCCAAATAGGGCCGCTGTGGCATTTGAAAGATGAGGGTGAAAAACGAACAAATTCGACGATGCCGGCTATGTCAAATTGATTGAAATTTTCGATGTGGCGAAATGCTTTGAAATGAATCAGTATCGAATAGTAGACGTAAGAAAACATGGAAATAGGTATGCGCGAGTCGTTGGTAGGCCAAATAGGGCCGCTGTGGCATTTGAAAGATGAGGGTGAAAAACGAACAAATTCGACGATGCCGGCTATGTCAAATTGATTGAAATTTTCGATGTGGCGAAATGCTGTGAAATGAATCAGTATCGAATAGTACACGTAAGAAAACATGGAAACAGGTATGCGCGAGTCGTTGGTAGGCCAAATAGGGCCGCTGTGGCATTTGAAAGATGAGGTGAAAAACGAACAAATTCGACGATGCCGGCTATGTCAAATTGATTGAAATTTTCGATGTGGCGAAATGCTTTAAAATGAATCAGTATCGAATAGTACACGTAAGAAAACCTGGAAACAGGTATGCGCGAGTCGTTGGTAGGCCAAATAGGGCCGCTGTGGCATTTGAAAGATGAGGGTGAAAAACGAACAAATTCGACGATGCCGGCTATGTCAAATTGATTGAAATTTTCGATGTGGCGAAATGCTTTGAAATGAATCAGTATCGAATAGTACACGTAAGAAAACATGGAAACAGGTATGCGCGAGTCGTTTGGTAGGCCAAATAGGGCCGCTGTGGCATTTGAAAGAAGAGGTGAAAAACGAACAAATTCGACGATGCCGGCTATGTCAAATTGATTGAAATTTTCGATTGTGGCGAAATGCTTTGAAATGAATCAGTATCGAATAGTACACGTAAGAAAACATGGAAACAGGTATGCGCGAGTCGTTGGTAGGCCAAATAGGGCCGCTGTGGCATTTGAAAGATGAGGGTGAAAAACGAACAAATTCGACGATGCCGGCTATGTCAAATTGATTGAAATTTTCGATGTGGCGAAATGCTTTGAAATGAATCAGTATCGAATAGTAGACGTAAGAAAACATGGAAATAGGTATGCGCGAGTCGTTGGTAGGCCAAATAGGGCCGCTGTGGCATTTGAAAGATGAGGGTGAAAAACGAACAAATTCGACGATGCCGGCTATGTCAAATTGATTGAAATTTTCGATGTGGCGAAATGCTGTGAAATGAATCAGTATCGAATAGTACACGTAAGAAAACATGGAAACAGGTATGGCGCGAGTCGTTGGTAGGCCAAATAGGGCCGCTGTGGCATTTGAAAGATGAGGTGAAAAACGAACAAATTCGACGATGCCGGCTATGTCAAATTGATTGAAATTTTCGATGTGGCTAATGCTTTGAAATGAATCAGTATCAAATAGTACACGTAAGAAAACATGGAAAACAGGTATGCGCCGAGTCGTTGGTAGAGCCAAATAGGGCCGACTGTGGCATTTGAAAGATGAGGGTGAAAAACGAACAAATTCGACGATGCCGGCTATGTCAAATTGATTGAAATTTTCGATGTGGCGAAATGCTGTGAATGAATCAGTATCGAATAGTACACGTAAGAAAACATGGAAACAGGTATGCGCGAGTCGTTGGTATGCCAAATAAGTCCGCTGTGGCATTTGAAAGATGAGGGTGAAAAACGAACAAATTCGACGATGCCGGCTATGTCAAATTGATTGAAATTTTCGATGTGGCGAAATGCTTTGAAATGAATCAGTATCGAATAATACACGTAAGAAAACATGGAAACAGGTATGCGCGAGTCGTTGGTAGGCCAAATAGGGCCGCTGTTGCATTTGATGAATGAGGTGAAAAACGAACAAAATCAACGATGCCGGCTATGTCAAATTGATTGAAATTTTCGATGTGGCGAAATGCTTTGAAAATGAATCAGTATCGAATAGTACACGTAAGAAAACATGGAAACAGGTATGCGCGAGTCGTTGGTAGGCCAAATAGGGCCGCTGTGGCATTTGAAAGATGAGGGTGAAAAACGAACAAATTCGACGATGCCGGCTATGTCAAATTGATTGAAATTTTCGATGTGGCGAAATGCTGTGAAATGAATCAGTATCGAATAGTACACGTAAGAAAACATGGAAACAGGTATGCGCGAGTCGTTGGTAGGCCAAATAGGGCGCTGTGGCATTTGAAAGATGAGGTGAAAAACGAACAAATTCGACGATGCCAAATAGGGCCGCTGTGGCATTTGAAAGATGAGGGTGAAAAACGAACAAATTCGACGATGCCGGCTATGTCAAATTGATTGAAATTTTCGATGTGGCGAAATGCTTTGAAATGAATCAGTATCGAATAATACACGTAAGAAAAACATGGAAACAGGTATGCGCGAGTCGTTGGTAGGCCAAATAGGGCCGCTGTTGCATTTGAAGAATGAGGGTGAAAAACGAACAAATTCGACGATTGCCGTCTATGTCAAATTGATTGAAATTTTCGATGTGGCGAATGCTTTGAAATGAATCAGTATCGAATAGTACACGTAAGAAAACATGGAAACAGGTATGCGCGAGTCGTTGGTAGGCAAATAGGGCCGCTGTGGCATTTGAAAGATGAGGGTGAAAACGAACAAATTCGACGATGCCGGCTATGTCAATTGATTGAAATTTTCGATGTGGCGAAATGCTGTGAAATGAATCAGTATCGAATAGTACACGTAAGAAAACATGGAAACAGGTATGCGCGAGTCGTTGGTATGCCAAAAAGGGCCGCTGTGGCATTTGAAAGATGAGGGTGAAAAACGAACAAATTCGACGATGCCGGCTATGTCAAATTGATTGAAATTTTCGATGTGGCGAAATGCTGTGAAATGAATCAGTATCGAATAGTACACGTAAGAAAACATGGAAACAGGTATGCGCGAGTCGTTGGTAGGCCAAATAGGGCCGCTGTGGCATTTGAAAGATGAGGGTGAAAAACGAACAAATTCGACGATGCCGGCTATGTCAAATTGATTGAAATTTTCGATGTGGCGAAATGCTTTGAAATGAATCATTATCGAATAGTACACGTAAGAAAACATGGAAACAGGTATGCGCGAGTCGTTGGTAGGCCAAATAGGGCCGCTGTTGCATTTGAAGAATGAGGGTGAAAAACGAACAAATTCGACGATGCCGTCTATGTCAAATTGATTGAAATTTTCGATGTGGCGAAATGCTTTGAAATGAATCAGTATCGAATAGTACACGTAAGAAAACATGGAAACAGGTATGCGCGAGTCGTTGGTAGGCCAAATAGGGCCGCTGTGGCATTTGAAAGATGAGGGTGAAAAACGAACAAATTCGACGATGCCGGCTATGTCAAATTGATTGAAATTTTCGATGTGGCGAAATGCTGTGAAATGAATCAGTATCGAATAGTACACGTAAGAAAACATGGAAACAGGTATGCGCGAGTCGTTGGTATGCCAAAAAGGGCCGCTGTGGCATTTGAAAGATGAGGGTGAAAAACGAACAAATTCGACGATGCCGGCTATGTCAAATTGATTGAAATTTTCGATGTGGCGAAATGCTGTGAAATGAATCAGTATCGAATAGTACACGTAAGAAAACATGAAAACAGGTATGCGCGAGTCGTTGGTAGGCCAAATAGGGCCGCTGTGGCATTTGAAAGATGAGGGTGAAAAACGAACAAATTCGACGATGCCAAATAGGGCCGCTGTGGCATTTGAAAGATGAGGGTGAAAAACGAACAAATTCGACGATGCCGGCTAGGTCAAATTGATTGAAATTTTCGATGTGCCGAAATGCATTGAAATGAATCAGTATCGAATAGTACACGTAAGAAAACATGGAAACAGGTATGCGCGAGTCGTTGGTAGCCCAAATAGGGCCGGTGTGGCATTTGGAAGATGAGGGTGAAAAACGAACAAATGTCAAATTGATTGAAATTTTCGATGTGGCGAAATGCTTTGAAATGAATCAGTATCGAATAGTACACGTAAGAAAACATGGAAACAGGTATGCGCGAGTCGTTGGTAGGCCAAATAGGGCCGCTGTGGCATTTGAAAGATGAGGGTGAAAAACGAACAAATTCGGCGATGCCGGCTATGTCAAATTGATTGAAATTTTCGATGTGGCGAAATGCTTTGAAATGAATCGGTATCGAATAATACACGTAAGAAAACATGGAAACAGGTATGCGCGAGTCGTTGGTAGGCCAAATAGGCCCGCTGTTGCATTTGAAGAATGAGGGTGAAAAACGAACAAAATCAACGATGCCGGCTATGTCAAATTGATTGAAATTTTCGATGTGGCGAAATGCTTTGAAATGAATCAGTATCGAATAATACACGTAAGAAAACATGGAAACAGGTATGCGCGAGTCGTTGGTAGGCCAAATAGGGCCGCTGTTGCATTTGAAGAATGAGGGTGAAAAACGAACAAATTCGACGATGCCGTCTATGTCAAATTGATTGAAATTTTCGATGTGGCGAAATGCTTTGAAATGAATCAGTATCGAATAGTACACGTAAGAAAACATGGAAACAGGTATGCGCGAGTCGTTGGTAGGCCAAATAGGGCCGCTGTGGCATTTGAAAGATGAGGGTGAAAAACGAACAAATTCGACGATGCCGGCTATGTCAAATTGATTGAAATTTTCGATGTGGCGAAATGCTGTGAAATGAATCAGTATCGAATAGTACACGTAAGAAAACATGGAAACAGGTATGCGCGAGTCGTTGGTATGCCAAAAAGGGCCGCTGTGGCATTTGAAAGATGAGGGTGAAAAACGAACAAATTCGACGATGCCGGCTATGTCAAATTGATTGAAATTTTCGATGTGGCGAAATGCTGTGAAATGAATCAGTATCGAATAGTACACGTAAGAAAACATGGAAACAGGTATGCGCGAGTCGTTGGTAGGCCAAATAGGGCCGCTTTGGCATTTGAAAGATGAGGGTGAAAAACGAACAAATTCGACGATGCCGGCTATGTCAAATTGATTGAAATTTTCGATGTGGCGAAATGCTTTGAAATGAATCATTATCGAATAGTACACGTAAGAAAACATGGAAACAGGTATGCGCGAGTCGTTGGTAGGCCAAATAGGGCCGCTGTTGCATTTGAAGAATGAGGGTGAAAAACGAACAAATTCGACGATGCCGTCTATGTCAAATTGATTGAAATTTTCGATGTGGCGAAATGCTTTGAAATGAATCAGTATCGAATAGTACACGTAAGAAAACATGGAAACAGGTATGCGCGAGTCGTTGGTAGGCCAAATAGGGCCGCTGTGGCATTTGAAAGATGAGGGTGAAAAACGAACAAATTCGACGATGCCGGCTATGTCAAATTGATTGAAATTTTCGATGTGGCGAAATGCTGTGAAATGAATCAGTATCGAATAGTACACGTAAGAAAACATGGAAACAGGTATGCGCGAGTCGTTGGTAGGCCAAATAGGGCCGCTGTGGCATTTGAAAGATGAGGGTGAAAAACGAACAAATTCGACGATGCCAAATAGGGCCGCTGTGGCATTTGAAAGATGAGGGTGAAAAACGAACAAATTCGACGATGCCGGCTAGGTCAAATTGATTGAAATTTTCGATGTGCCGAAATGCATTGAAATGAATCAGTATCGAATAGTACACGTAAGAAAACGTGGAAACAGGTATGCGCGAGTCGTTGGTAGCCCAAATAGGGCCGGTGTGGCATTTGGAAGATGAGGGTGAAAAACGAACAAATGTCAAATTGATTGAAATTTTCGATGTGGCGAAATGCTTTGAAATGAATCAGTATCGAATAGTACACGTAAGAAAACATGGAAACAGGTATGCGCGAGGCGTTGGTAGGCCAAATAGGGCCGCTGTGGCATTTGAAAGATGAGGGTGAAAAACGAACAAATTCGGCGATGCCGGCTATGTCAAATTGATTGAAATTTTCGATGTGGTGAAATGCTTTGAAATGAATCGGTATCGAATAATACACGTAAGAAAACATGGAAACAGGTATGCGCGAGTCGTTGGTAGGCCAAATAGGCCCGCTGTTGCATTTGAAGAATGAGGGTGAAAAACGAACAAAATCAACGATGCCGGCTATGTCAAATTGATTGAAATTTTCGATGTGGCGAAATGCTTTGAAATGAATCAGTATCGAATAATACACGTAAGAAAACATGGAAACAGGTATGCGCGAGTCGTTGGTAGGCCAAATAGGGCCGCTGTTGCATTTGAAGAATGAGGGTGAAAAACGAACAAAATCAACGATGCCGGCTATGTCCAATTGATTGAAATTTTCGATGTGGCGAAATGCTTTGAAATGAATGCGTATCGAATAGTACACGTAAGAAAACATGGAAACAGGTATGCGCGAGTCGTTGGTAGGCCAAATAGGGCCGCTGTGGCATTTGAAAGATGAGGGTGAAAAACGAACAAATTCGACGATGCCGGCTATGTCAAATTGATTGAAATTTTCGATGTGGCGAAATGCTTTGAAATTAATCAGTATCGAATAGTACACGTAAGAAAACATGGAAACAGGTATGCGCGAGTCGTTGGTAGGCCAAATAGGGCCGCTGTGGCATTTGAAAGATGAGGGTGAAAAACGAACAAATTCGACGATGCCGGCTATGTAAAATTGATTGAAATTTTCGATGTGGCGAAATGCTTTGAAATGAATCAGTATCGAATAGTACACGTAAGAAAACATGGAAACATGTATGCGCGAGTCGTTGGTAGGCCAAATAGGGCCGCTGTGGCATTTGAAAGATGAGGGTGAAAAACGAACAAATTCGACGATGCCGGCTATGTCAAATTGATTGAAATTTTCGATGTGGCGAAATGCTTTGAAATGAATCAGTATCGAATAGTACACGTAAGAAAACATGGAAACAGGTATGCGCGAGTCGTTGGTAGGCCAAATAGGGCCGCTGTGGCATTTGAAAGATGAGGGTGAAAAACGAACAAATTCGACGATGCCGGCTATGTCAAATTGATTGAAATTTTCGATTTGGCGAAATGCTTTGAAATGAATCAGTATCGAATAGTACACGTAAGAAAACATGGAAACAGGTATGCGTGAGTCGTTGGTAAGCCAAATAGGGCCGCTGTGGCATTTGAAAGATGAGGGTGAAAAACGAACAAATTCGACGATGCCGGCTATGTCAAATTGATTGAAATTTTCGATGCGGCGAAATGCTTTGAAATGAATCAGTATCGAATAGTACACGTAAGAAAACATGGAAACAGGTATGCGCGAGTCGTTGGTAGGCCAAATAGGGCCGCTGTGGCATTTGAAAGATGAGGGTGAAAAACGAACAAATTCGACGATGCCAAATAGGGCCGCTGTTGCATTTGAAGAATGAGGGTGAAAAACGAACAAAATCAACGATGCCGGCTATGTCCAATTGATTGAAATTTTCGATGTGGCGAAATGCTTTGAAATGAATGCGTATCGAATAGTACACGTAAGAAAACATGGAAACAGGTATGCGCGAGTCGTTGGTAGGCCAAATAGGGCCGCTGTGGCATTTGAAAGATGAGGGTGAAAAACGAACAAATTCGACGATGCCGGCTATGTCAAATTGATTGAAATTTTCGATGTGGCGAAATGCTTTGAAATTAATCAGTATCGAATAGTACACGTAAGAAAACATGGAAACAGGTATGCGCGAGTCGTTGGTAGGCCAAATAGGGCCGCTGTGGCATTTGAAAGATGAGGGTGAAAAACGAACAAATTCGACGATGCCGGCGCTATGTAAAATTGATTGAAATTTTCGATGTGGCGAAATGCTTTGAATGAATCAGTATCGAATAGTACACGTAAGAAAACATGGAAACATGTATGCGCGAGTCGTTGGTAGGCCAAATAGGGCCGCTGTGGCATTTGAAAGATGAGGGTGAAAAACGAACAAATTCGACGATGCCGGCTATGTCAAATTGATTGAAATTTTCGATGTGGCGAAATGCTTTGAAATGAATCAGTATCGAATAGTACACGTAAGAAAACATGGAAACAGGTATGCGCGAGTCGTTGGTAGGCCAAATAGGGCCGCTGTGGCATTTGAAAGATGAGGGTGAAAAACGAACAAATTCGACGATGCCGGCTATGTCAAATTGATTGAAATTTTCGATTTGGCGAAATGCTTTGAAATGAATCAGTATCGAATAGTACACGTAAGAAAACATGGAAACAGGTATGCGTGAGTCGTTGGTAAGCCAAATAGGGCCGCTGTGGCATTTGAAAGATGAGGGTGAAAAACGAACAAATTCGACGATGCCGGCTATGTCAAATTGATTGAAATTTTCGATGCGGCGAAATGCTTTGAAATGAATCAGTATCGAATAGTACACGTAAGAAAACATGGAAACAGGTATGCGCGAGTCGTTGGTAGGCCAAATAGGGCCGCTGTGGCATTTGAAAGATGAGGGTGAAAAACGAACAAATTCGACGATGCCAAATAGGGCCGCTGTGGCATTTGAAAGATGAGGGTGAAAAACGAACAAATTCGACGATGCCGGCTATGTCAAATTGATTGAAATTTTCGATGCGGCGAAATGCTTTGAAATGAATCAGTATCGAATAGTACACGTAAGAAAACATGGAAACAGGTATGCGCGAGTCGTTGGTAGCCCAAATAGGGCCGGTGTGGCATTTGGAAGATGAGGGTGAAAAACGAACAAATGTCAAATTGATTGAAATTTTCGATGTGGCGAAATGCTTTGAAATGAATCAGTATCGAATAGTACACGTAAGAAAACATGGAAACAGGTATGCGCGAGTCGTTGGTAGGCCAAATAGGGCCGCTGTGGCATTTGAAAGATGAGGGTGAAAAACGAACAAATTCGACGATGCCGGCTATGTCAAATTGATTGAAATTTTCGATGTGGCGAAATGCTGTGAAATGAATCAGTATCGAATAGTACACGTAAGAAAACATGGAAACAGGTATGCGCGAGTCGTTGGTAGGCCAAATAGGGCCGCTGTGGCATTTGAAAGATGAGGGTGAAAAACGAACAAATTCGACGATGCCGGCTATGTCAAATTGATTGAAATTTTCGATGTGGCGAAATGCTTTGAAATGAATCAGTATCGAATAATACACGTAAGAAAACATGGAAACAGGTATGCGCGAGTCGTTGGTAGGCCAAATAGGGCCGCTGTGGCATTTGAAAGATGAGGGTGAAAAACGAACAAATTCGACGATGCCGGCTATGTCAAATTGATTGAAATTTTCGATGTGGCGAAATGCTGTGAAATGAATCAGTATCGAATAGTACACGTAAGAAAACATGGAAACAGGTATGCGCGAGTCGTTGGTAGGCCAAATAGGGCCGCTGTGGCATTTGAAAGATGAGGGTGAAAAACGAACAAATTCGACGATGCCGGCTATGTCAAATTGATTGAAATTTTCGATGTGGCGAAATGCTTTGAAATGAATCAGTATCGAATAATACACGTAAGAAAACATGGAAACAGGTATGCGCGAGTTCGTTGGTAGGCCAAATAGGGCCGCTGTTGCATTTGAAGAATGAGGGTGAAAAACGAACAAATTCGACGATGCCGTCTATGTCAAATTGATTGAAATTTTCGATGTGGCGAAATGCTTTGAAATGAATCAGTATCGAATAGTACACGTAAGAAAACATGGAAACAGGTATGCGCGAGTCGTTGGTAGGCCAATAGGGCCGCTGTGGCATTTGAAAGATGAGGGTGAAAAACGAACAAATTCGACGATGCCGGCTATGTCAAATTGATTGAAATTTTCGATGTGGCGAAATGCTGTGAAATGAATCAGTATCGAATAGTACACGTAAGAAAACATGGAAACAGGTATGCGCGAGTCGTTGGTAGGCCAAATAGGGCCGCTGTGGCATTTGAAAGATGAGGGTGAAAAACGAACAAATTCGACGATGCCGGCTATGTCAAATTGATTGAAATTTTCGATGTGGCGAAATGCTTTGAAATGAATCAGTATCGAATAGTACACGTAAGAAAACATGGAAACAGGTATGCGCGAGTCGTTGGTAGGCCAAATAGGGCCGCTGTTGCATTTGAAGAATGAGGGTGAAAAACGAACAAATTCGACGATGCCGTCTATGTCAAATTGATTGAAATTTTCGATGTGGCGAAATGCTTTGAAATGAATCAGTATCGAATAGTACACGTAAGAAAACATGGAAACAGGTATGCGCGAGTCGTTGGTAGGCCAAATAGGGCCGCTGTGGCATTTGAAAGATGAGGGTGAAAAACGAACAAATTCGACGATGCCGGCTATGTCAAATTGATTGAAATTTTCGATGTGGCGAAATGCTGTGAAATGAATCAGTATCGAATAGTACACGTAAGAAAACATGGAAACAGGTATGCGCGAGTCGTTGGTATGCCAAAAAGGGCCGCTGTGGCATTTGAAAGATGAGGGTGAAAAACGAACAAATTCGACGATGCCGGCTATGTCAAATTGATTGAAATTTTCGATGTGGCGAAATGCTGTGAAATGAATCAGTATCGAATAGTACACGTAAGAAAACATGGAAACAGGTATGCGCGAGTCGTTGGTAGGCCAAATAGGGCCGCTGTGGCATTTGAAAGATGAGGGTGAAAAACGAACAAATTCGACGATGCCAAATAGGGCCGCTGTGGCATTTGAAAGATGAGGGTGAAAAACGAACAAATTCGACGATGCCGGCTAGGTCAAATTGATTGAAATTTTCGATGTGCCGAAATGCATTGAAATGAATCAGTATCGAATAGTACACGTAAGAAAACATGGAAACAGGTATGCGCGAGTCGTTGGTAGCCCAAATAGGGCCGGTGTGGCATTTGGAAGATGAGGGTGAAAAACGAACAAATGTCAAATTGATTGAAATTTACGATGTGGCGAAATGCTTTGAAATGAATCAGTATCGAATAGTACACGTAAGAAAACATGGAAACAGGTATGCGCGAGGCGTTGGTAGGCCAAATAGGGCCGCTGTGGCATTTGAAAGATGAGGGTGAAAAACGAACAAATTCGGCGATGCCGGCTATGTCAAATTGATTGAAATTTTCGATGTGGCGAAATGCTTTGAAATGAATCGGTATCGAATAATACACGTAAGAAAACATGGAAACAGGTATGCGCGAGTCGTTGGTAGGCCAAATAGGCCCGCTGTTGCATTTGAAGAATGAGGGTGAAAAACGAACAAAATCAACGATGCCGGCTATGTCAAATTGATTGAAATTTTCGATGTGGCGAAATGCTTTGAAATGAATCAGTATCGAATAATACACGTAAGAAAACATGGAAACAGGTATGCGCGAGTCGTTGGTAGGCCAAATAGGGCCGCTGTTGCATTTGAAGAATGAGGGTGAAAAACGAACAAAATCAACGATGCCGGCTATGTCCAATTGATTGAAATTTTCGATGTGGCGAAATGCTTTGAAATGAATCAGTATCGAATAGTACACGTAAGAAAACATGGAAACAGGTATGCGCGAGTCGTTGGTAGGCCAAATAGGGCCGCTGTGGCATTTGAAAGATGAGGGTGAAAAACGAACAAATTCGACGATGCCGGCTATGTCAAATTGATTGAAATTTTCGATGTGGCGAAATGCTTTGAAATTAATCAGTATCGAATAGTACACGTAAGAAAACATGGAAACAGGTATGCGCGAGTCGTTGGTAGGCCAAATAGGGCCGCTGTGGCATTTGAAAGATGAGGTTGAAAAACGAGCAAATTCGACAATGCCGGCTATGTCAAATTGATTGAAATTTTCGATGTGGCGAAATGCTTTGAAATGAATCAGTATCGAATAGTACACGTAAGAAAACATGGAAACAGGTATGCGCGAATCGTTGGTAGGCCAAATAGGGCCGCTGTGGCATTTGAAAGATGAGGGTGAAAAACGAACAAATTCGACGATGCCGGCTATGTCAAATTGATTGAAATTTTCGATGTGGCGAAATGCTTTGAAATGAATCAGTATCGAATAGTACACGTAAGAAAACATGGAAACAGGTATGCGCGAGTCGTTGGTAGGCCAAATAGGGCCGCTGTGGCATTTGAAAGATGAGGGTGAAAAACGAACAAATTCGACGATGCCGGCTATATAAAATTGATTGAAATTTTCGATGTGGCGAAATGCTTTGAAATGAATCAGTATCGAATAGTACACGTAAGAAAACATGGAAACATGTATGCGCGAGTCGTTGGTAGGCCAAATAGGGCCGCTGTGGCATTTGAAAGATGAGGGTGAAAAACGAACAAATTCGACGATGCCGGCTATGTCAAATTGATTGAAATTTTCGATGTGGCGAAATGCTTTGAAATGAATCAGTATCGAATAGTACACGTAAGAAAACATGGAAACAGGTATGCGCGAGTCGTTGGTAGGCCAAATAGGGCCGCTGTGGCATTTGAAAGATGAGGGTGAAAAACGAACAAATTCGACGATGCCGGCTATGTCAAATTGATTGAAATTTTCGATGTGGCGAAATGCTTTGAAATGAATCAGTATCGAATAGTACACGTAAGAAAACATGGAAACAGGTATGCGTGAGTCGTTGGTAGGCCAAATAGGGCCGCTGTGGCATTTGAAAGATGAGGGTGAAAAACGAACAAATTCGACGATGCCGGCTATGTCAAATTGATTGAAATTTTCGATGCGGCGAAATGCTTTGAAATGAATCAGTATCGAATAGTACACGTAAGAAAACATGGAAACAGGTATGCGCGAGTCGTTGGTAGGCCAAATAGGGCCGCTGTGGCATTTGAAAGATGAGGGTGAAAAACGAACAAATTCGACGATGCCAAATAGCGCCGCTGTGGCATTTGAAAGATGAGGGTGAAAAACGAACAAATTCGACGATGCCGGCTATGTCAAATTGATTGAAATTTTCGATGTGGCGAAATGCTTTGAAATGAATCAGTATCGAATAGTACACGTTAGAAAACATGGAAACAGGTATGCGCGAGTCGTTGGTAGGCCAAATAGGGCCGCTGTGGCATTTGAAAGATGAAGGTGAAAAACGAACAAATTCGACGATGCCGGCTATGTCAAATTGATTGAAATTTTCGATGTGGCGAAATGCTTTAAAATGAATCAGTATCGAATAGTACACGTAAGAAAACATGGAAACAGGTATGCGCGAGTCGTTGGTAGGCCAAATAGGGCCGCTGTGGCATTTGAAAGATGAGGGTGAAAAACGAACAAATTCGGCGATGCCGGCTATGTCAAATTGATTGAAATTTTCGATGTGGCGAAATGCTTTGAAATTAATCAGTATCGAATAGTACACGTAAGAAAACATGGAAACAGGTATGCGCGAGTCGTTGGTAGGCCAAATAGGGCCGCTGTGGCATTTGAAAGATGAGGGTGAAAAACGAACAAATTCGACGATGCCGGCTATGTCAAATTGATTGAAATTTTCGATGTGGCGAAATGCTTTGAAATGAATCAGTATCGAATAGTACGAGTAAGAAAACATGGAAATAGGTATGCCCGAGTCGTTGGTAGGCCAAATTGGGCCGCTGTGGCATTTGAAAGATGAGGGTGAAAAACGAACAAATTCGTCGATGCCGGCTATGTCAAATTGATTGAAATTTTCGATGTGGCGAAATGCTTTGAAATGAATCAGTATCGAATAGTACACGTAAGAAAACATGGAAACATGTATGCGCGAGTCGCTGGTAGGCCAAATAGGGCCGGTGTGGCATTTGAAAGATGAGGGTGAAAAACGAGCAAATTCGACGATGCCGGCTATGTCAAATTGATTGAAATTTTCGATGTGGCGAAATGCTTTGAAATGAATCAGTATCGAATAGTACACGTAAGAAAACATGGAAACAGGTATGCGCGAGTCGTTGGTAGGCCAAATAGGGCCGCTGTGGCATTTGAAAGATGAGGGTGAAAAACGAACAAATTCGACGATGCCGGCTATGTCAAATTGATTGAAATTTTCGATGTGGCGAAATGCTTTAAAATGAATCAGTATCGAATAGTACACGTAAGAAAACATGGAAACAGGTATGCGCGAGTCGTAGGTAGGCCAAATAGGGCCGCTGTCAAATTGATTGAAATTTTCGATGTGGCGAAATGCTTTGAAATGAATCAGTATCGAATAGTACACGTAAGAAAACATGGAAACAGGTATGCGCGAGTCGTTGGTAGGCCAAATAGGGCCGCTGTGGCATTTGAAAGATGATGGTGAAAAACGAACAAATTCGACGATGCCGGCTATGTCAAATTGATTGAAATTTTCGATGTGGCGAAATGCTTTGAAATGAATCAGTATCGAATAGTACACGTAAGAAAACATGGAAACAGGTATGCGTGAGTCGTTGGTAGGCCAAATAGGGCCGCTGTGGCATTTGAAAGATGAGGGTGAAAAACGAACAAATTCGACGATGCCGGCTATGTCAAATTGATTGAAATTTTCGATGCGGCGAAATGCTTTGAAATGAATCAGTATCGAATAGTACACGTAAGAAAACATGGAAACAGGTATGCGCGAGTCGTTGGTAGGCCAAATAGGGCCGCTGTGGCATTTGAAAGATGAGGGTGAAAAACGAACAAATTCGACGATGCCAAATAGCGCCGCTGTGGCATTTGAAAGATGAGGGTGAAAAACGAGCAAATTCGACGATGCCGGCTATGTCAAATTGATTGAAATTTTCGATGTGGCGAAATGCTTTGAAATGAATCAGTATCGAATAGTACACGTAAGAAAACATGGAAACAGGTATGCGCGAGTCGTTGGTAGGCCAAATAGGGCCGCTGTGGCATTTGAAAGATGAGGGTGAAAAACGAACAAATTCGACGATGCCGGCTATGTCAAATTGATTGAAATTTTCGATGTGGCGAAATGCTTTAAAATGAATCAGTATCGAATAGTACACGTAAGAAAACATGGAAACAGGTATGCGCGAGTCGTTGGTAGGCCAAATAGGGCCGCTGTCAAATTGATTGAAATTTTCGATGTGGCGAAATGCTTTGAAATGAATCAGTATCGAATAGTACACGTAAGAAAACATGGAAACAGGTATGCGCGAGTCGTTGGTAGGCCAAATAGGGCCGCTGTGGCATTTGAAAGATGAGGGTGAAAAACGAACAAATTCGACGATGCCGGCTATGTCAAATTGATTGAAATTTTCGATGTGGCGAAATGCTTTGAAATGAATCAGTATCGAATAGTACACGTAAGAAAACATGGAAACAGGTATGCGCGAGGCGTTGGTAGGCCAAATAGGGCCGCTGTGGCATTTGAAAGATGAGGGTGAAAAACGAACAAATTCGACGATGCCGGCTATGTCAAATTGATTGAAATTTTCGATGTGGCGAAATGCTTTGAAATGAATCAGTATCGAATAGTACACGTAAGAAAACATGGAAACAGGTATGCGCGAGTCGTTGGTAGGCCAAATAGGGCCGCTGTGGCATTTGAAAGAGGAGGGTGAAAAACGAACAAATTCGACGATCCCGGCTATGTCAAATTGATTGAAATTTTCGATGTGGCGAAATGCTTTGAAATGAATCAGTATCGAATAGTACACGTAAGAAAACATGGAAACAGGTATGCGCGAGTCGTTGGTAGGCCAAATAGGGCCGCTGTGGCATTTGAAAGATGAGGGTGAAAAACGAACAAATTCGACGATGCCGGCTATGTCAAATTGATTGAAATTTTCGATGTGGCGAAATGCTTTGAAATGAATCAGTATCGAATAGTACACGTAAGAAAACATGGAAACAGGTATGCGCGAGTCGTTGGTAGGCCAAATAGGGCCGCTGTGGCATTTGAAAGATGAGGGTGAAAAACGAACAAATTCGACGATGCCGGCTATGTCAAATTGATTGAAATTTTCGATGTGGCGAAATACTTTGAAATGAATCAGTATCGAATAGTACACGTAAGAAAACATGGAAACAGGTATGCGCGAGTCGTTGCCTTAGAAGAATGAGGGTGAAAAACGAACAAAATAAACGATGCCGGCTATGACAAATTGATTGAAATTTTCGATGTGGCGACATGCTTTGAAATGAATCAGTATCGAATAGTACACGTAAGAAAACAAGGGAACAGGTATGCGCGAGTCGTTGGTAGGCCAAATAGGGCCGCTGTGGCATTTGAAAGATGAGGGTGAAAAACGAACAAATTCGACGATGCCGGCTATGTCAAATTGATTGAAATTTTCGATGTGGCGAAATGCTTTGAAATGAATCAGTATCGAATAGTACACGTAAGAAAACATGGAAACAGGTATGCGCGAGTCGTTGGTAGGCCAAATAGGGCCGCTGTGGCATTTGAAAGATGAGGGTGAAAAACGAACAAATTCGACGATGCCGGCTATGTCAAATTGATTGAAATTTTCGATGTGGCGAAATGCTTTGAAATGAATCAGTATCGAATAGTACACGTAAGAAAACATGGAAACAGGTATGCGCGAGTCGTTGGTAGGCCAAATAGGACCGCTGTGGCATTTGAAAGATGAGGGTGAAAAACGAACAAATTCGACGATGCCGGCTATGTCAAATTGATTGAAATTTTCGATGTGGCGAAATGCTTTGAAATGAATCAGTATCGAATAGTACACGTAAGAAAACATGGAAACAGGTATGCGCGAGGCGTTGGTAGGCCAAATAGGGCCGCTGTGGCATTTGAAAGATGAGGGTGAAAAACGAACAAATTCGACGATGCCGGCTATGTCAAATTGATTGAAATTTTCGATGTGGCGAAATGCTTTGAAATGAATCAGTATCGAATAGTACACGTAAGAAAACATGGAAACAGGTATGCGCGAGTCGTTGGTAGGCCAAATAGGGGCGCTGTGGCATTTGAAAGATGAGGGTGAAAAACGAACAAATTCGACGATGCCGGCTATGTCAAATTGATTGAAATTTTCGATGTGGCGAAATGCTTTGAAATGAATCAGTATCGAATAGTACACGTAAGAAAACATGGAAACAGGTATGCGCGAGTCGTTGGTAGGCCAAATAGGGCCGCTGTGGCATTTGAAAGATGAGGGTGAAAAACGAACAAATTCGACGATGCCGGCTATGTCAAATTGATTGAAATTTTCGATGTGGCGAAATGCTTTGAAATGAATCAGTATCGAATAGTACACGTAAGAAAACAAGGAAACAGGTATACGCGAGTCGTTGGTAGGCCAAATAGAGCCGCTGTGACATTTGAAAGATGAGGGTGAAAAACGAACAAATTCTACGATGCCGGCTATGTCAAATTGATTGAAATTTTCGATGTGGCGAAATGCTTTGAAATGAATCAGTATCGAATAGTACACGTAAGAAAACATGGAAACAGGTATGCGAGAGTCGTTGGTAGGCCAAATAGGGCCGCTGTCAAATTGATTGAAATTTTCGATGTGGCGAAATGCTTTGAAATGAATCAGTATCGAATAGTACACGTAAGAAAACATGGAAACAGGTATGCGCGAGTCGTTGGTAGGCCAAATAGGGCCGCTGTGGCATTTGAAAGATGAGGGTGAAAAACGAACAAATTCGACTATGCCGGCTATGTCAAATTGATTGAAATTTTCGATGTGGCGAAATGCTTTGAAATGAATCAGTATCGAATAGTACACGTAAGAAAACATGGAAACAGGTATGCGCGAGTCGTTGGTAGGCCAAATAGGACCGCTGTGGCATTTGAAAGATGAGGGTGAAAAACGAACAAATTCGACGATGCCGGCTATGTCAAATTGATTGAAATTTTCGATGTGGCGAAATGCTTTGAAATGAATCAGTATCGAATAGTACACGTAAGAAAACATGGAAACAGGTATGCGCGAGTCGTTGGTAGGCCAAATAGGGCCGCTGTGGCATTTGAAAGATGAGGGTGAAAAACGAGCAAATTCGACGATGCCGGCTATGTCAAACTGATTGAAATTTTCGATGTGGCGAAATGCTTTGAAATGAATCAGTATCGAATAGTACACGTAAGAAAACATGGAAACAGGTATGCGCGAGTCGTTGGTAGGCCAAATAGGGCCGCTGTGGCATTTGAAAGATGAGGGTGAAAAACGAACAAATTCGACGATGCCGGCTATGTCAAATTGATTGAAATTTTCGATGTGGCAAAATGCTTTGAAATGAATTAGTATCGAATAGTACACGTAAGAAAACATGGAAACAGGTATGCGCGAGTCGTTGGTAGGCCAAATAGGGCCGCTGTGGCATTTGAAAGATGAGGGTGAAAAACGAACAAATTCGACGATGCCGGCTATGTCAAATTGATTGAAATTTTCGATGTGGCGAAATGCTTTGAAATGAATCAGTATCGAATAGTACACGTAAGAAAACATGGAAACAGGTATGCGCGAGTCGTTGGTAGGCCAAATAGGGCCGCTGTGGCATTTGAAAGATGAGGGTGAAAAACGAACAAATTCGACAATGCCGGCTATGTCAAATTGATTGAAATTTTCGATGTGGCGAAATGCTTTGAAATGAATCAGTATCGAATAGTACACGTAAGAAAACATGAAAACAGGTATGCGCGAGTCGTTGGTAGGCCAAATAGGGCTGCTGTGGCATTTGAAAGATGAGGGTGAAAAACGAACAAATTCGACAATGCCGGCTATGTCAAATTGATTGAAATTTTCGATGTGGCGAAATGCTTTGAAATGAATCAGTATCGAATAGTACACGTAAGAAAACATGGAAACAGGTATGCGCGAGGCGTTGGTAGGCCAAATAGGGCCGCTGTGGCATTTGAAAGATGAGGGTGAAAAACGAACAAATTCGACGATGCCGGCTATGTCAAATTGATTGAAATTTTCGATGTGGCGAAATGCTTTGAAATGAATCAGTATCGAATAGTACACGTAAGAAAACATGGAAACAGGTATGCGCGAGGCGTTGGTAGGCCAAATAGGGCCGCTGTGGCATTTGAAAGATGAGGGTGAAAAACGAACAAATTCGATGATGACGGCTATGTCAAATTGATTGAAATTTTCGATGTGGCGAAATGCTTTGAAATGAATCAGTATCGAATAGTACACGTAAGAAAACATGGAAACAGGTATGCGCGAGTCGTTGGTAGGCCAAATAGGGCCGCTGTGGCATTTGAAAGATGAGGGTGAAAAACGAACAAATTCGACGATGCCGGCTATGTCAAATTGATTGAAATTTTCGATGTGGCGAAATGCTTTGAAATGAATCAGTATCGAATAGTACACGTAAGAAAACATGGAAACAGGTATGCGCGAGTCGTTGGTAGGCCAAATAGGGCCGCTGTGGCATTTGAAAGATGAGGGTGAAAAACGAACAAATTCGACGATGCCGGCTATGTCAAATTGATTGAAATTTTCGATGTGGCGAAATGCTTTGAAATGAATCAGTATCGAATAGTACACGTTAGAAAACATGGAAACAGGTATGCGCGAGTCGTTGGTAGGCCAAATAGGGCCGCTGTGGCATTTGAAAGATGAGGGTGAAAAACGAACAAATTCGACGATGCCGGCTATGTCAAATTGATTGAAATTTTCGATGTGGCGAAATGCTTTGAAATGAATCAGTATCGAATAGTACACGTAAGAAAACATGGAAACAGGTATGCGCGAGTCGTTGGTAGGCCAAATAGGGCCGCTGTGGCATTTGAAAGATGAGGGTGAAAAACGAACAAATTCGACGATGCCGGCTATGTCAAATTGATTGAAATTTTCGATGTGGCGAAATGCTTTGAAATGAATCAGTATCGAATAGTACACGTAAGAAAACATGGAAACAGGTATGCGCGAGTCGTTGGTAGGCCAAATAGGGCCGCTGTGGCATTTGAAAGATGAGGGTGAAAAACGAACAAATTCGACGATGCCGGCTATGTCAAATTGATTGAAATTTTCGATGTGGCAAAATGTTTTGAAATGAATCAGTATCGAATAGTACACGTAAGAAAACATGGAAACAGGTATGCGCGAGTCGTTGGTAGGCCAAATAGGGCCGCTGTCAAATTGATTGAAATTTTCGATGTGGCGAAATGCTTTGAAATGAATCAGTATCGAATAGTACACGTAAGAAAACATGGAAACAGGTATGCGCGAGTCGTTGGTAGGCCAAATAGGGCCGCTGTGGCATTTGAAAGATGAGGGTGAAAAACGAACAAATTCGACGATGCCGGCTATGTCAAATTGATTGAAATTTTCGATGTGGCGAAATGCTTTGAAATGAATCAGTATCGAATAGTACACGTTAGAAAACATGGAAACAGGTATGCGCGAGTCGTTGGTAGGCCAAATAGGGCCGCTGTGGCATTTGAAAGATGAGGGTGAAAAACGAACAAATTCGACGATGCCGGCTATGTCAAATTGATTGAAATTTTCGATGTGGCGAAATGCTTTGAAATGAATCAGTATCGAATAGTACACGTAAGAAAACATGGAAACAGGTATGCGCGAGTCGTTGGTAGGCCAAATAGGGCCGCTGTGGCATTTGAAAGATGAGGGTGAAAAACGAACAAATTCGACGATGCCGGCTATGTCAAATTGATTGAAATTTTCGATGTGGCGAAATGCTTTGAAATGAATCAGTATCGAATAGTACACGTAAGAAAACATGGAAACAGGTATGCGCGAGTCGTTGGTAGGTCAAATAGGGCCGCTGTGGCATTTGAAAGATGAGGGTGAAAAACGAACAAATTCGACGATGCCGGCTATGTCAAATTGATTGAAATTTTCGATGTGGCGAAATGCTTTGAAATGAATCAGTATCGAATAGTACACGTAAGAAAACATGGAAACAGGTATGCGCGAGTCGTTGGTAGGCCAAATAGGGCCGCTGTGGCATTTGAAAGATGAGGGTGAAAAACGAACAAATTCGACGATGCCAAATAGCGCCGCTGTGGCATTTGAAAGATGAGGGTGAAAACCGAACAAATTCGACGATGCCGGCTATGTCAAATTGATTGAAATTTTCGATGTGGCGAAATGCTTTGAAATGAATCAGTATCGAATAGTACACGTTAGAAAACATGGAAACAGGTATGCGCGAGTCGTTGGTAGGCCAAATAGGGCCGCTCTGGCATTTGAAAGATGAGGGTGAAAAACGAACAAATTCGACGATGCCGGCTATGTCAAATTGATTGAAATTTTCGATGTGGCGAAATGCTTTGAAATGAATCAGTATCGAATAGTACACGTAAGAAAACATGGAAACAGGTATGCGCGAGTCGTTGGTAGGCCAAATAGGGCCGCTGTGGCATTTGAAAGATGAGGGTGAAAAACGAACAAATTCGACGATGCCGGCTATGTCAAATTGATTGAAATTTTCGATGTGGCGAAATGCTTTGAAATGAATCAGTATCGAATAGTACACGTAAGAAAACATGGAAACAGGTATGCGCGAGTCGTTGGTAGGCCAAATAGGGCCGCTGTGGCATTTGAAAGATGAGGGTGAAAAACGAACAAATTCGACTATGCCGGCTATGTCAAATTGATTGAAATTTTCGATGTGGCGAAATGCTTTGAAATGAATCAGTATCGAATAGTACACGTAAGAAAACATGGAAACAGGTATGCGCGAGTCGTTGGTAGGCCAAATAGGGCCGCTGTGGCATTTGAAAGATGAGGGTGAAAAACGAACAAATTCGACGATGCCGGCTATGTCAAATTGATTGAAATTTTCGATGTGGCGAAATGCTTTGAAATGAATCAGTATCGAATAGTACACGTAAGAAAACATGGAAACAGGTATGCGCGAGTCGTTGGTAGGCCAAATAGGGCCGCTGTCAAATTGATTGAAATTTTCGATGTGGCGAAATGCTTTGAAATGAATCAGTATCGAATAGTACACGTATGAAAACATGGAAACAGGTATGCGCGAGTCGTTGGTAGGCCAAATAGGGCCGCTGTGGCATTTGAAAGATGAGGGTGAAAAACGAACAAATTCGACGATGCCGGCTATGTCAAATTGATTGAAATTTTCGATGTGGCGAAATGCTTTGGAATGAATCAGTATCGAATAGTACACGTAAGAAAACATGGAAACAGGTATGCGCGAGTCGTTGGTAGGCCAAATAGGGCCGCTGTGGCATTTGAAAGATGAGGGTGAAAAACGAACAAATTCGACGATGCCGGCTATGTCAAATTGATTGAAATTTTCGATGTGGCGAAATGATTTGAAATGAATCAGTATCGAATAGTACACGTAAGAAAACATGGAAACAGGTATGCGCGAGTCGTTGGTAGGCCAAATAGGGCCGCTGTCAAATTGATTGAAATTTTCGATGTGGCGAAATGCTTTGAAATGAATCAGTATCGAATAGTACACGTAAGAAAACATGGAAACAGGTATGCGCGAGTCGTTGGTAGGCCAAATAGGGCCGCTGTGGCATTTGAAAGATGAGGGTGAAAAACGAACAAATTCGACGATGCCGGCTATGTCAAATTGATTGAAATTTTCGATGTGGCGAAATGCTTTGAAATGAATCAGTATCGAATAGTACACGTAAGAAAACATGGAAACAGGTATGCGCGAGTCGTTGGTAGGCCAAATAGGGCCGCTGTGGCATTTGAAAGATGAGGGTGAAAAACGAACAAATTCGACGATGCCGGCTATGTCAAATTGATTGAAATTTTCGATGTGGCGAAATGCTTTGAAATGAATCAGTATCGAATAGTACACGTAAGAAAACATGGAAACAGGTATGCGCGAGTCGTTGGTAGGCCAAATAGGACCGCTGTGGCATTTGAAAGATGAGGGTGAAAAACGAACAAATTCGACGATGCCGGCTATGTCAAATTGATTGAAATTTTCGATGTGGCGAAATGCTTTGAAATGAATCAGTATCGAATAGTACACGTAAGAAAACATGGAAACAGGTATGCGCGAGTCGTTGCCTTTGAAGAATGAGGGTGAAAAACGAACAAAATAAACGATGTCGGCTATGACAAATTGATTGAAATTTTCGATGTGGCGAAATGCTTTGAAATGAATCAGTATCGAATAGTACACGTAAGAAAACATGGAAACAGGTATGCGCGAGTCGTTGGTAGGCCAAATAGGGCCGCTGTGGCATTTGAAAGATGAGGGTGAAAAACGAACAAATTCGACGATGCCGGCTATGTCAAATTGATTGAAATTTTCGATGTGGCGAAATGCTTTGAAATGAATCAGTATCGAATAGTACACGTAAGAAAACATGGAAACAGGTATGCGCGAGTCGTTGGTAGGCCAAATAAGGCCGCTGTGGCATTTGAAAGATGAGGGTGAAAAACGAACAAATTCGACGATGCCGGCTATGTCAAATTGATTGAAATTTTCGATGTGGCGAAATGCTTTGAAATGAATCAGTATCGAATAGTACACGTAAGAAAACATGGAAACAGGTATGCGCGAGTCGTTGGTAGGCCAAATAGGGCCGCTGTGGCATTTGAAAAATGAGGGTGAAAAACGAACAAATTCGACGATGCCGGCTATGTCAAATTGATTGAAATTTTCGATGTGGCGAAATGCTTTGAAATGAATCAGTATCGAATAGTACACGTAAGAAAACATGGAAACAGGTATGCGCGAGTCGTTGGTAGGCCAAATAGGACCGCTGTGGCATTTGAAAGATGAGGGTGAAAAACGAACAAATTCGACGATGCCGGCTATGTCAAATTGATTGAAATTTTCGATGTGGCGAAATGCTTTGAAATGAATCAGTATCGAATAGTACACGTAAGAAAACATGGAAACAGGTATGCGCGAGTCGTTGCCTTTGAAGAATGAGGGTGAAAAACGAACAAAATAAACGATGCCGGCTATGACAAATTGATTGAAATTTTCGATGTGGCGAAATGCTTTGAAATGAATCAGTATCGAATAGTACACGTAAGAAAACATGGAAACAGGTATGCGCGAGTCGTTGGTAGGCCAAATAGGGCCGCTGTGGCATTTGAAAGATGAGGGTGAAAAACGAACAAATTCGACGATGCCGGCTATGTCAAATTGATTGAAATTTTCGATGTGGCGAAATGCTTTGAAATGAATCAGTATCGAATAGTACACGTAAGAAAACATGGAAACAGGTATGCGCGAGTCGTTGGTAGGCCAAATAGGGCCGCTGTGGCATTTGAAAGATGAGGGTGAAAAACGAACAAATTCGACGATGCCGGCTATGTCAAATTGATTGAAATTTTCGATGTGGCGAAATGCTTTGAAATGAATCAGTATCGAATAGTACACGTAAGAAAACATGGAAACAGGTATGCGCGAGTCGTTGGTAGGCCAAATAGGGCCGCTGTGGCATTTGAAAAATGAGGGTGAAAAACGAACAAATTCGACGATGCCGGCTATGTCAAATTGATTGAAATTTTCGATGTGGCGAAATGCTTTGAAATGAATCAGTATCGAATAGTACACGTAAGAAAACATGGAAACAGGTATGCGCGAGTCATTGGTAGGCCAAATTGGGCCGCTGTGGCATTTGAAAGATGAGGGTGAAAAACGAACAAATTCGACGATGCCGGCTATGACAAATTGATTGAAATTTTCGATGTGGCGAAATGCTTTGAAATGAATCAGTATCGAATAGTACACGTAAGAAAACATGGAAACAGGTATGCGCGAGTCGTTGGTAGGCCAAATAGGGCCGCTGTGGCATTTGAAAGATGAGGGTGAAAAACGAACAAATTCGACGATGCCGGCTATGTCAAATTGATTGAAATTTTCGATGTGGCGAAATGCTTTGAAATGAATCAGTATCGAATAGTACACGTAAGAAAACATGGAAACAGGTATGCGCGAGTCGTTGGTAGGCCAAATAGGGCCGCTGTGGCATTTGAAAAATGAGGGTGAAAAACGAACAAATTCGACGATGCCGGCTATGTCAAATTGATTGAAATTTTCGATGTGGCGAAATGCTTTGAAATGAATCAGTATCGAATAGTACACGTAAGAAAACATGGAAACAGGTATGCGCGAGTCGTTGGCAGGCCAAATAGGACCGCTGTGGCATTTGAAAGATGAGGGTGAAAAACGAACAAATTCGACGATGCCGGCTATGTCAAATTGATTGAAATTTTCGATGTGGCGAAATGCTTTGAAATGAATCAGTATCGAATAGTACACGTAAGAAAACATGGAAACAGGTATGCGCGAGTCGTTGCCTTTGAAGAATGAGGGTGAAAAACGAACAAAATAAACGATGCCGGCTATGACAAATTGATTGAAATTTTCGATGTGGCGAAATGCTTTGAAATGAATCAGTATCGAATAGTACACGTAAGAAAACATGGAAACAGGTATGCGCGAGTCGTTGGTAGGCCAAATAGGGCCGCTGTGGCATTTGAAAGATGAGGGTGAAAAACGAACAAATTCGACGATGCCGGCTATGTCAAATTGATTGAAATTTTCGATGTGGCGAAATGCTTTGAAATGAATCAGTATCGAATAGTACACGTAAGAAAACATGGAAACAGGTATGCGCGAGTCGTTGGTAGGCCAAATAGGGCCGCTGTGGCATTTGAAAGATGAGGGTGAAAAACGAACAAATTCGACGATGCCGGCTATGTCAAATTGATTGAAATTTTCGATGTGGCGAAATGCTTTGAAATGAATCAGTATCGAATAGTACATGTAAGAAAACATGGAAACAGGTATGCGCGAGTCGTTGGTAGGCCAAATAGGGCCGCTGTGGCATTTGAAAAATGAGGGTGAAAAACGAACAAATTCGACGATGCCGGCTATGTCAAATTGATTGAAATTTTCGATGTGGCGAAATGCTTTGAAATGAATCAGTATCGAATAGTACACGTAAGAAAACATGGAAACAGGTATGCGCGAGTCATTGGTAGGCCAAATTGGGCCGCTGTGGCATTTGAAAGATGAGGGTGAAAAACGAACAAATTCGACGATGCCGGCTATGACAAATTGATTGAAATTTTCGATGTGGCGAAATGCTTTGAAATGAATCAGTATCGAATAGTACACGTAAGAAAACATGGAAACAGGTATGCGCGAGTCGTTGGTAGGCCAAATAGGGCCGCTGTGGCATTTGAAAGATGAGGGTGAAAAACGAACAAATTCGACGATGCCGGCTATGTCAAATTGATTGAAATTTTCGATGTGGCGAAATGCTTTGAAATGAATCAGTATCGAATAGTACACGTAAGAAAACATGGAAACAGGTACGCGCGAGTCGTTGGTAGGCCAAATAGGGCCGCTGTGGCATTTGAAAAATGAGGGTGAAAAGCGAACAAATTCGACGATGCCGGCTATGTCAAATTGATTGAAATTTTCGATGTGGCGAAATGCTTTGAAATGAATCAGTATCGAATAGTACACGTAAGAAAACATGGAAACAGGTATGCGCGAGTCGTTGGTAGGCCAAATAGGACCGCTGTGGCATTTGAAAGATGAGGGTGAAAAACGAACAAATTCGACGATGCCGGCTATGTCAAATTGATTGAAATTTTCGATGTGGCGAAATGCTTTGAAATGAATCAGTATCGAATAGTACACGTAAGAAAACATGGAAACAGGTATGCGCGAGTCATTGGTAGGCCAAATTGGGCCGCTGTGGCATTTGAAAGATGAGGGTGAAAAACGAACAAATTCGACGATGCCGGCTATGTCAAATTGATTGAAATTTTCGATGTGGCGAAATGCTTTGAAATGAATCAGTATCGAATAGTACACGTAAGAAAACATGGAAACAGGTATGCGCGAGTCGTTGGTAGGCCAAATAGGGCCGCTGTGGCCATTGAAAGATGAGGGTGAAAAACGAACAAATTCGACGATGCCGGCTATGTCAAATTGATTGAAATTTTCGATGTGGCCAAATGCTTTGAAATGAATCAGTATCGAATAGTACACGTAAGAAAACATGGAAACAGGTATGCGCGAGTCGTTGGTAGGCCAAATAGGGCCGCTGTGGCATTTGAAAGATGAGGGTGAAAAACGAACAAATTCGACAATGCCGGCTATATTAAATTGATTGAAATTTTCGATGTGGCGAAATGCTTTGAAATGAATCAGTATCGAATAGTACACGTAAGAAAACATGGAAACAGGTATGCGCGAGTCGTTGGTAGGCCAAATAGGGCCGCTGTGGCATTTGAAAGATGAGGGTGAAAAACGAACAAATTCGACGATGCCGGCTATGTCAAATTGATTGAAATTTTCGATGTGGCGAAATGCTTTGAAATGAATCAGTATCGAATAGTACACGTAAGAAAACATGGAAACTGGTATGCGCGAGTCGTTGGTAGGCCAAATAGGGCCGCTGTGGCATTTGAAAAATGAGGGTGAAAAGCGAACAAATTCGACGATGCCGGCTATGTCAAATTGATTGAAATTTTCGATGTGGCGAAATGCTTTGAAATGAATCAGTATCGAATAGTACACGTAAGAAAACATGGAAACAGGTATGCGCGAGTCGTTGGTAGGCCAAATTGGGCCGCTGTGGCATTTGAAAGATGAGGGTGAAAAACGAACAAATTCGACGATGCCGGCTATGACAAATTGATTGAAATTTTCGATGTGGCGAAATGCTTTGAAATGAATCAGTATCGAATAGTACACGTAAGAAAACATGGAAACAGGTATGCGCGAGTCGTTGGTAGGCCAAATAGGGCCGCTGTGGCCATTGAAAGATGAGGGTGAAAAACGAACAAATTCGACGATGCCGGCTATGTCAAATTGATTGAAATTTTCGATGTGGCCAAATGCTTTGAAATGAATCAGTATCGAATAGTACACGTAAGAAAACATGGAAACAGGTATGCGCGAGTCGTTGGTAGGCCAAATAGGGCCGCTGTGGCATTTGAAAGATGAGGGTGAAAAACGAACAAATTCAACGATGCCGGCTATGTCAAATTGATTGAAATTTTCGATGTGGCGAAATGCTTTGAAATGAATCAGTATCAAATAGTACACGTAAGAAAACATGGAAACAGGTATGCGCGAGTCGTTGGTAGGCCAAATAGGGCCGCTGTGGCATTTGAAAGATGAGGGTGAAAAACGAACAAATTCGACGATGCCGGCTATGTCAAATTGATTGAAATTTTCGATGTGGCGAAATGCTTTGAAATGAATCAGTATCGAATAGTACACGTAAGAAAACATGGAAACAGGTATGCGCGAGTCGTTGGTAGGCCAAATAGGGCCGCTGTGGCATTTGAAAGATGAGGGTGAAAAACGAACAAATTCAACGATGCCGGCTATGTCAAATTGATTGAAATTTTCGATGTGGCGAAATGCTTTGAAATGAATCAGTATCAAATAGTACACGTAAGAAAACATGGAAACAGTTATGCGCGAGTCGTTGGTAGGCCAAATAGGGCCGCTGTGGCATTTGAAAGATGAGGGTGAAAAACGAACAAATTCGACGATGCCGGCTATGTCAAATTGATTGAAATTTTCGATGTGGCGAAATGCTTTGAAATGAATCAGTATCGAATAGTACACGTAAGAAAACATGGAAACAGGTATGCGCGAGTCGTTGGTAGGCCAAATAGGGCCGCTGTGGCATTTGAAAGATGAGGGTGAAAAACGAACAAATTCGACGATGCCGGCTATGTCAAATTGATTGAAATTTTCGATGTGGCGAAATGCTTTGAAATGAATCAGTATCGAATAGTACACGTAAGAAAACATGGAAACAGGTATGCGCGAGTCGTTGGTAGGCCAAATAGGGCCGCTGTGGCATTTGAAAAATGAGGGTGAAAAACGAACAAATTCGACGATGCCGGCTATGTCAAATTGATTGAAATTTTCGATGTGGCGAAATGCTTTGAAATGAATCAGTATCGAATAGTACACGTAAGAAAACATGGAAACAGGTATGCGCGAGTCGTTGGTAGGCCAAATAGGGCCGCTGTGGCATTTGAAAGATGAGGGTGAAAAACGAACAAATTCAACGATGCCGGCTATGTCAAATTGATTGAAATTTTCGATGTGGCGAAATGCTTTGAAATGAATCAGTATCAAATAGTACACGTAAGAAAACATGGAAACAGGTATGCGCGAGTCGTTGGTAGGCCAAATAGGGCCGCTGTGGCATTTGAAAGATGAGGGTGAAAAACGAACAAATTCGACGATGCCGGCTATGTCAAATTGATTGAAATTTTCGATGTGGCGAAATGCTTTGAAATGAATCAGTATCGAATAGTACACGTAAGAAAACATGGAAACTGGTATGCGCGAGTCGTTGGTAGGCCAAATAGGGCCGCTGTGGCATTTGAAAGATGAGGGTGAAAAACGAACAAATTCGACGATGCCGGCTATGTCAAATTGATTGAAATTTTCGATGTGGCGAAATGCTTTGAAATGAATCAGTATCGAATAGTACACGTAAGAAAACATGGAAACAGGTATGCGCGAGTCGTTGCCTTTGAAGAATGAGGGTGAAAAACGAACAAAATAAACGATGTCGGCTATGACAAATTGATTGAAATTTTCGATGTGGCGAAATGCTTTGAAATGAATCAGTATCGAATAGTACACGTAAGAAAACATGGAAACAGGTATGCGCGAGTCGTTGGTAGGCCAAATAGGGCCGCTGTGGCATTTGAAAGATGAGGGTGAAAAACGAACAAATTCGACGATGCCGGCTATGTCAAATTGATTGAAATTTTCGATGTGGCGAAATGCTTTGAAATGAATCAGTATCGAATAGTACACGTAAGAAAACATGGAAACAGGTATGCGCGAGTCGTTGGTAGGCCAAATAGGGCCGCTGTGGCATTTGAAAGATGAGGGTGAAAAACGAACAAATTCGACGATGCCGGCTATGTCAAATTGATTGAAATTTTCGATGTGGCGAAATGCTTTGAAATGAATCAGTATCGAATAGTACACGTAAGAAAACATGGAAACAGGTATGCGCGAGTCGTTGGTAGGCCAAATAGGGCCGCTGTGGCATTTGAAAAATGAGGGTGAAAAACGAACAAATTCGACGATGCCGGCTATGTCAAATTGATTGAAATTTTCGATGTGGCGAAATGCTTTGAAATGAATCAGTATCGAATAGTACACGTAAGAAAACATGGAAACAGGTATGCGCGAGTCATTGGTAGGCCAAATTGGGCCGCTGTGGCATTTGAAAGATGAGGGTGAAAAACGAACAAATTCGACGATGCCGGCTATGACAAATTGATTGAAATTTTCGATGTGGCGAAATGCTTTGAAATGAATCAGTATCGAATAGTACACGTAAGAAAACATGGAAACAGGTATGCGCGAGTCGTTGGTAGGCCAAATAGGGCCGCTGTGGCATTTGAAAGATGAGGGTGAAAAACGAACAAATTCGACGATGCCGGCTATGTCAAATTGATTGAAATTTTCGATGTGGCGAAATGCTTTGAAATGAATCAGTATCGAATAGTACACGTAAGAAAACATGGAAACAGGTACGCGCGAGTCGTTGGTAGGCCAAATAGGGCCGCTGTGGCATTTGAAAGATGAGGGTGAAAAGCGAACAAATTCGACGATGCCGGCTATGTCAAATTGATTGAAATTTTCGATGTGGCGAAATGCTTTGAAATGAATCAGTATCGAATAGTACACGTAAGAAAACATGGAAACAGGTATGCGCGAGTCGTTGGTAGGCCAAATAGGACCGCTGTGGCATTTGAAAGATGAGGGTGAAAAACGAACAAATTCGACGATGCCGGCTATGTCAAATTGATTGAAATTTTCGATGTGGCGAAATGCTTTGAAATGAATCAGTATCGAATAGTACACGTAAGAAAACATGGAAACAGGTATGCGCGAGTCATTGGTAGGCCAAATTGGGCCGCTGTGGCATTTGAAAGATGAGGGTGAAAAACGAACAAATTCGACGATGCCGGCTATGTCAAATTGATTGAAATTTTCGATGTGGCGAAATGCTTTGAAATGAATCAGTATCGAATAGTACACGTAAGAAAACATGGAAACAGGTATGCGCGAGTCGTTGGTAGGCCAAATAGGGCCGCTGTGGCCATTGAAAGATGAGGGTGAAAAACGAACAAATTCGACGATGCCGGCTATGTCAAATTGATTGAAATTTTCGATGTGGCCAAATGCTTTGAAATGAATCAGTATCGAATAGTACACGTAAGAAAACATGGAAACAGGTATGCGCGAGTCGTTGGTAGGCCAAATAGGGCCGCTGTGGCATTTGAAAGATGAGGGTGAAAAACGAACAAATTCGACAATGCCGGCTATATTAAATTGATTGAAATTTTCGATGTGGCGAAATGCTTTGAAATGAATCAGTATCGAATAGTACACGTAAGAAAACATGGAAACAGGTATGCGCGAGTCGTTGGTAGGCCAAATAGGGCCGCTGTGGCATTTGAAAGATGAGGGTGAAAAACGAACAAATTCGACGATGCCGGCTATGTCAAATTGATTGAAATTTTCGATGTGGCGAAATGCTTTGAAATGAATCAGTATCGAATAGTACACGTAAGAAAACATGGAAACTGGTATGCGCGAGTCGTTGGTAGGCCAAATAGGGCCGCTGTGGCATTTGAAAAATGAGGGTGAAAAGCGAACAAATTCGACGATGCCGGCTATGTCAAATTGATTGAAATTTTCGATGTGGCGAAATGCTTTGAAATGAATCAGTATCGAATAGTACACGTAAGAAAACATGGAAACAGGTATGCGCGAGTCGTTGGTAGGCCAAATTGGGCCGCTGTGGCATTTGAAAGATGAGGGTGAAAAACGAACAAATTCGACGATGCCGGCTATGACAAATTGATTGAAATTTTCGATGTGGCGAAATGCTTTGAAATGAATCAGTATCGAATAGTACACGTAAGAAAACATGGAAACAGGTATGCGCGAGTCGTTTGTAGGCCAAATAGGGCCGCTGTGGCCATTGAAAGATGAGGGTGAAAAACGAACAAATTCGACGATGCCGGCTATGTCAAATTGATTGAAATTTTCGATGTGGCCAAATGCTTTGAAATGAATCAGTATCGAATAGTACACGTAAGAAAACATGGAAACAGGTATGCGCGAGTCGTTGGTAGGCCAAATAGGGCCGCTGTGGCATTTGAAAGATGAGGGTGAAAAACGAACAAATTCAACGATGCCGGCTATGTCAAATTGATTGAAATTTTCGATGTGGCGAAATGCTTTGAAATGAATCAGTATCAAATAGTACACGTAAGAAAACATGGAAACAGGTATGCGCGAGTCGTTGGTAGGCCAAATAGGGCCGCTGTGGCATTTGAAAGATGAGGGTGAAAAACGAACAAATTCGACGATGCCGGCTATGTCAAATTGATTGAAATTTTCGATGTGGCGAAATGCTTTGAAATGAATCAGTATCGAATAGTACACGTAAGAAAACATGGAAACAGGTATGCGCGAGTCGTTGGTAGGCCAAATAGGGCCGCTGTGGCATTTGAAAGATGAGGGTGAAAAACGAACAAATTCAACGATGCCGGCTATGTCAAATTGATTGAAATTTTCGATGTGGCGAAATGCTTTGAAATGAATCAGTATCAAATAGTACACGTAAGAAAACATGGAAACAGTTATGCGCGAGTCGTTGGTAGGCCAAATAGGGCCGCTGTGGCATTTGAAAGATGAGGGTGAAAAACGAACAAATTCGACGATGCCGGCTATGTCAAATTGATTGAAATTTTCGATGTGGCGAAATGCTTTGAAATGAATCAGTATCGAATAGTACACGTAAGAAAACATGGAAACAGGTATGCGCGAGTCGTTGGTAGGCCAAATAGGGCCGCTGTGGCATTTGAAAGATGAGGGTGAAAAACGAACAAATTCGACGATGCCGGCTATGTCAAATTGATTGAAATTTTCGATGTGGCGAAATGCTTTGAAATGAATCAGTATCGAATAGTACACGTAAGAAAACATGGAAACAGGTATGCGCGAGTCGTTGGTAGGCCAAATAGGGCCGCTGTGGCATTTGAAAAATGAGGGTGAAAAACGAACAAATTCGACGATGCCGGCTATGTCAAATTGATTGAAATTTTCGAGGTGGCGAAATGCTTTGAAATGAATCAGTATCGAATAGTACACGTAAGAAAACATGGAAACAGGTATGCGCGAGTCGTTGGTAGGCCAAATTGGGCCGCTGTGGCATTTGAAAGATGAGGGTGAAAAACGAACAAATTCGACGATGCCGGCTATGACAAATTGATTGAAATTTTCGATGTGGCGAAATGCTTTGAAATGAATCAGTATCGAATAGTACACGTAAGAAAACATGGAAACAGGTATGCGCGAGTCGTTGGTAGGCCAAATAGGGCCGCTGTGGCATTTGAAAGATGAAGGTGAAAAACGAACAAATTCAACGATGC
Source organism: Eristalis arbustorum (assembly GCA_916610145.1). Classification (NCBI taxonomy): domain Eukaryota; kingdom Metazoa; phylum Arthropoda; class Insecta; order Diptera; family Syrphidae; genus Eristalis; species Eristalis arbustorum. The sequence continues at coordinate 82,663 of CAKAIZ010000210.1, read as the reverse complement.
CGGCTATGTCAAATTGATTGAAATTTTCGATGTGGCGAAATGCTTTGAAATGAATCAGTATCGAATAGTACACGTAAGAAAACATGGAAACATGTATGCGCGAGTCGCTGGTAGGCCAAATAGGGCCGCTGTTGCATTTGAAGAATGAGGGTGAAAAATGAACAAAATCAACGATGCCGGCTATGTCAAATTGATTGAAATTTTCGATGTGGCGAAATGCTTTGAAATGAATCAGTATCGAATAGTACACGTAAGAAAACATGGAAACAGGTATGCGCGAGTCGTTGGTAGGCCAAATAGGGCCGCTGTGGCATTTGAAAGATGAGGGTGAAAAACGAACAAATTCGACGATGCCGGCTATGTCAAATTGATTGAAATTTTCGATGTGGCGAAATGCTTTGAAATGAATCAGTATCGAATAGTACACGTAAGAAAACATGGAAACAGGTATGCGCGAGTCGTTGGTAGGCCAAATAGGGCCGGTGTGGCATTTGAAAGATGAGGGTGAAAAACGAGCAAATTCGACGATGCCGGCTATGTCAAATTGATTGAAATTTTAGATGTGGCGAAATGCTTTGAAATGAATCAGTATCGAATAGTATACGTAAGAAAACATGGAAACAGGTATGCGCGAGTCGTTGGTAGGCCAAATAGGGCCGCTGTGGCATTTGAAAGATGAGGGTGAAAAACGAACAAATTCGACGATGCCGGCTATGTAAAATTGATTGAAATTTTCGATGTGGCGAAATGCTTTGAAATGAATCAGTATCGAATAGTACACGTAAGAAAACATGGAAACAGGTATGCGCGAGTCGTTGGTAGGCCAAATAGGGCCGGTGTGGCATTTGAAAGATGAGGGTGAAAAACGAGCAAATTCGACGATGCCGGCTATGTCAAATTGATTGAAATCTTCGATGTGGCGAAATGCTTTGAAATGAATCAGTATCGAATAGTACACGTAAGAAAACATGGAAACAGGTATGCGCGAGTCGTTGGTAGGCCAAATAGGGCCGCTGTGGCATTTGAAAGATGAGGGTGAAAAACGAACAAATTCGACGATGCCGGCTATGTCAAATTGATTGAAATTTTCGATGTGGCGAAATGCTTTGAAATGAATCAGTATCGAATAGTACACGTAAGAAAACATGGAAACAGGTATGCGCGAGTCGTTGGTAGGCCAAATAGGGCCGCTGTGGCATTTGAAAGATGAGGGTGAAAAACGAACAAATTCGACGATGCCGGCTATGTCAAATTGATTGAAATTTTCGATGTGGCGAAATGCTTTGAAATGAATCAGTATCGAATAGTACACGTAAGAAAACATGGAAACAGGTATGCGCGAGTCGTTGGTAGGCCAAATAGGGCCGCTGTGGCATTTGAAAGATGAGGGTGAAAAACGAACAAATTCGACGATGCCGGCTATGTCAAATTGATTGAAATTTTCGATGTGGCGAAATGCTTTGAAATGAATCAGTATCGAATAGTACACGTAAGAAAACATGGAAACAGGTATGCGCGAGTCGTTGGTAGGCCAAATAGGGCCGCTGTTGCATTTGAAGAATGAGGGTGAAAAATGAACAAAATCAACGATGCCGGCTATGTCAAATTGATTGAAATTTTCGATGTGGCGAAATGCTTTGAAATGAATCAGTATCGAATAGTACACGTAAGAAAACATGGAAACAGGTATGCGCGAGTCGTTGGTAGGCCAAATAGGGCCGCTGTGGCATTTGAAAGATGAGGGTGAAAAACGAACAAATTCGACGATGCCGGCTATGTCAAATTGATTGAAATTTTCGATGTGGCGAAATGCTTTGAAATGAATCAGTATCGAATAGTACACGTAAGAAAACATGGAAACAGGTATGCGCGAGTCGTTGGTAGGCCAAATAGGGCCGCTGTGGCATTTGAAAGATGAGGGTGCCCTCATCTTTCAAATTGATTGAAATTTTCGATGTGGCGAAATGCTTTGAAATGAATCAGTATCGAATAGTACACGTAAGAAAACATGGAAACAGGTATGCGCGAGTCGTTGGTAGGCCAAATAGGGCCGGTGTGGCATTTGAAAGATGAGGGTGAAAAACGAGCAAATTCGACGATGCCGGCTATGTCAAATTGATTGAAATTTTCGATGTGGCGAAATGCTTTGAAATGAATCAGTATCGAATAGTACACGTAAGAAAACATGGAAACAGGTATGCGCGAGTCGTTGGTAGGCCAAATAGGGCCGCTGTGGCATTTGAAAGATGAGGGTGAAAAACGAACAAATTCGACGATGCCGGCTATGTCAAATTGATTGAAATTTTCGATGTGGCGAAATGCTTTGAAATGAATCAGTACGAATAGTATACGTAAGAAAACATGGAAACAGGTATGCGCGAGTCGTTGGTAGGCCAAATAGGGCCGGTGTGGCATTTGAAAGATGAGGGTGAAAAACGAGCAAATTCGACGATGCCGGCTATGTCAAATTGATTGAAATTTTCGATGTGGCGAAATGCTTTGAAATGAATCAGTATCGAATAGTACACGTAAGAAAACATGGAAACAGGTATGCGCGAGTCGTTGGTAGGCCAAATAGGGCCGCTGTGGCATTTGAAAGATGAGGGTGAAAAACGAGCAAATTCGACGATGCCGGCTATGTCAAATTGATTGAAATTTTCGATGTGGCGAAATGCTTTGAAATGAATCAGTATCGAATAGTACACGTAAGAAAACATGGAAACAGGTATGCGCGAGTCGTTGGTAGGCCAAATAGGGCCGGTGTGGCATTTGAAAGATGAGGGTGAAAAACGAGCAAATTCGACGATGCCGGCTATGTCAAATTGATTGAAATTTTCGATGTGGCGAAATGCTTTGAAATGAATCAGTATCGAATAGTACACGTAAGAAAACATGGAAACAGGTATGCGCGAGTCGTTGGTAGGCCAAATAGGGCCGCTGTGGCATTTGAAAGATGAGGGTGAAAAACGAACAAATTCGACGATGCCGGCTATGTAAAATTGATTGAAATTTTCGATGTGGCGAAATGCTTTGAAATGAATCAGTATCGAATAGTACACGTAGGAAAACATGGAAACAGGTATGCGCGAGTCGCTGGTAGGCCAAATAGGGCCGCTGTTGCATTTGAAGAATGAGGGTGAAAAATGAACAAAATCAACGATGCCGGCTATGTCAAATTGATTGAAATTTTCGATGTGGCGAAATGCTTTGAAATGAATCAGTATCGAATAGTACACGTAAGAAAACATGGAAGCAGGTATGCGCGAGTCGTTGGTAGGCCAAATAGGGCCGCTGTGGCATTTGAAAGATGAGGGTGAAAAACGAACAAATTCGACGATGCCGGCTATGTAAAATTGATTGAAATTTTCGATGTGGCGAAATGCTTTGAAATGAATCAGTATCGAATAGTACACGTAGGAAAACATGGAAACAGGTATGCGCGAGTCGCTTGTAGGCCAAATAGGGCCGCTGTTGCATTTGAAGAATGAGGGTGAAAAATGAACAAAATCAACGATGCAGGCTATGTCAAATTGATTGAAATTTTCGATGTGGCGAAATGCTTTGAAATGAATCAGTATCGAATAGTACACGTAAGAAAACATGGAAACAGGTATGCACGAGTCGCTGGTAGGCCAAATAGGGCCGCTGTTGCATTTGAAGAATGAGGGTGAAAAATGAACAAAATCAACGATGCCGGCTATGTCAAATTGATTGAAATTTTCGATGTGGCGAAATGCGTTGAAATAAATCAGTATCGAATAGTACATGTAAGAAAACATGGAAACAGGTATGCGCAAGTCGTTGGTAGGCCAAATAGGGCCGCTGTGGCATTTGAAAGATGAGGGTGAAAAACGAACAAATTCGACGATGCCGGCTATGTCAAATTGATTGAAATTTTCGATGTGGCGAAATGCTTTGAAATGAATCAGTATCGAATAGTACACGTAAGAAAACATGGAAACAGGAATGCGCGAGTCGTTGGTAGGCCAAATAGGGCCGCTGTGGCATTTGAAAGATGAGGGTGAATAACGAACAAATTCGACGATGCCGGCTATGTCAAATTGATTGAAATTTTCCATGTGGCGAAATGCTTTGAAATGAATCAGTATCGAATAGTACACGTAAGAAAACATGGAAACAGGTATGCACGAGTCGCTGGTAGGCCAAATAGGGCCGCTGTTGCATTTGAAGAATGAGGGTGAAAAATGAACAAAATCAACGATGCCGGCTATGTCAAATTGATTGAAATTTTCGATGTGGCGAAATGCTTTGAAATGAATCAGTATCGAATAGTACACGTAAGAAAACATGGAAACAGGTATGCGCGAGTCGTTGCATTGGAAGAATGAGGGTGAAAAACGAACAAAATAAACGATGCCGGCTATGTCAAATTGATTGAAATTTTCGATGTGGCGAAGTGCTTTGAATTCAATCAGTATCGAATAGTACACGTAAGAAAACATGGAAACAGGTATGCGCGAGTCGTTGGTAGGCCAAATAGGGCCGCTGTTGCATTTGAAGGATGAGGGTGAAAAACGAACAAAATCAACGATGCCGGCTATGTCAAATTGATTGAAATTTTCGATGTGGCGAAATGCTTTGAAATGAATCAGTTTCGAATAGTACACGTATGAAAACATGGAAACAGGTATGCGCGAGTCGTTGGTAGGCCAAATAGGGCCGCTGTGGCATTTGAAAGATGAGGGTGAAAAACGAACAAATTCGACGATGCCGGCTATGTCAAATTGATTGAAATTTTCGATGTGTCGAAATGCTTTGAAATGAATCAGTATCGAATAATACACATAAGAAAACATGGAAACAGGTAGGCGAGTCGTTGGTAGGCCAAATAGGGCCGGTGTGGCATTTGAAAGATGAGGGTGAAAAACGAGCAAATTCGACGATGCCGGCTATGTCAAATTGATTGAAATTTTCGATGTGGCGAAATGCTTTGATATGAATCAGTATCGAATAATACACGTAAGAAAACATGGAAACAGGTATGCGCGAGTCGTTGGTAGGCCAAATAGGGCCGCTGTAACATTTGAAAGATGAGGGTGAAAAACGAACAAATTCGACGATGCCGGCTATGTCAAATTGATTGAAATTTTCGATGTGGCGAAATACTTTGAAATGAATCAGTTTCGAATAGTACACATATGAAAACATGGAAACAGGTATGCGCGAGTCGTTGGTAGGCCAAATAGGGCCGCTGTGGCATTTGAAAGATGAGGGTGAAAAACGAACAAATTCGACAATGCCGGCTATGTCAAATTGATTGAAATTTTCGATGTGGCGAAATGCTGTGAAATGAATCAGTATCGAATAGTACACGTAAGAAAACATGGAAACAGGTATGCGCGAGTCGTTGGTAGGCCAAATAGGGCCGCTGTGGCATTTGAAAGATGAGGGTGAAAAACGAACAAATTCGACGATGCCGGCTATGTCAAATTGATTGAAATTTTCGATGTGGCGAAATGCTTTGAAAAGAATCAGTATCGAATAATACACGTAAGAAAACATGGAAACAGGTATGCGCGAGTCGTTGGTAGGCCAAATAGGGCCGCTGTGGCATTTGAAAGATGAGGGTGAAAAACGAGCAATTTCGACGATGCCGGCTATGTCAAATTGATTGAAATTTTCGATGTGGCGAAATGCTTTGAAATGAATCAGTATCGAATAGTACACGTAAGAAAACATGGAAACAGGTATGCGCGAGTCGTTGGTAGGCCAAATAGGGCCGGTGTGGCATTTGAAAGATGAGGGTGAAAAACGAGCAAATTCGACGATGCCGGCTATGTAAAATTGATTGAAATTTTCGATGTGGCGAAATGCTTTGAAATGAATCAGTATCGAATAGTACACGTAGGAAAACATGGAAACAGGTATGCGCGAGTCGCTGGTAGGCCAAATAGGGGCGCTGTTGCATTTGAAGAATGAGGGTGAAAAATGAACAAAATCAACGATGCCGGCTATGTCAAATTGATTGAAATTTTCGATGTGGCGAAATGCTTTGAAATGAATCAGTATCGAATAGTACACGTAAGAAAACATGGAAACAGGTAGGCGAGTCGTTGGTAGGCCAAATAGGGCCGCTGTGGCATTTGACAGATGAGGGTGAAAAACGAGCAAATTCGACGATGCCGGCTATGCCAAATTGATTGAAATTTTCGATGTGGCGAAATGCTTTGAAATGAATCAGTATCGAATAGTACACGTAAGAAAACATGGAAACAGGTATGCGCGAGTCGTTGGTAGGCCAAATAGGGCCGGTGTGGCATTTGAAAGATGAGGGTGAAAAACGAACAAATTCGACGATGCCGGCTATGTCAAATTGATTGAAATTTTCGATGTGGCGAAATGCTTTGAAATGAATCAGTATCGAATAGTACACGTAAGAAAACATGGAAACAGGTATGCGCGAGTCGTTGGTAGGCCAAATAGGGCCGCTGTGGCATTTGAAAGATGAGGGTGAAAAACGAACAAATTCGACGATGCCGGCTATGTCAAATTGATTGAAATTTTCGATGTGGCGAAATGCTTTGAAATGAATCAGTATCGAATAGTACACGTGAGAAAACATGGAAACAGGTATGCGCGAGTCGTTGGTAGGCCAAATAGGGCCGGTGTGGCATTTGAAAGATGAGGGTGAAAAACGAGCAAATTCGACGATGCCGGCTATGTCAAATTGATTGAAATTTTCCATGTGGCGAAATGCTTTGAAATGAATCAGTATCGAATAGTACACGTAAGAAAACATGGAAACAGGTATGCACGAGTCGCTGGTAGGCCAAATAGGGTCGCTGTTGCATTTGAAGAATGAGGGTGAAAAATGAACAAAATCAACGATGCCGGCTATGTCAAATTGATTGAAATTTTCGATGTGGCGAAATGCTTTGAAATGAATCAGTATCGAATAGTACATGTAAGAAAACATGGAAACAGGTATGCGCAAGTCGTTGGTAGGCCAAATAGGGCCGCTGTGGCATTTGAAAGATGAGGGTGAAAAACGAACAAATTCGACGATGCCGGCTATGTCAAATTGATTGAAATTTTCGATGTTGCGAAATGCTTTGAAATGAATCAGTATCGAATAGTACACGTAAGAAAACATGGAAACAGGTATGCGCGAGTCGTTGCATTGGAAGAATGAGGGTGAAAAACGTACAAAATAAACGATGCCGGCTATGTCAAATTGATTGAAATTTTCGATGTGGCGAAGTGCTTTGAATTGAATCAGTATCGAATAGTACACGTAAGAAAACATGGAAACGGGTATGCGCGAGTCGTTGGTAGGCCAAATAGGGCCGCTGTTGCATTTGAAGAATGAGGGTGAAAAACGAACAAATTCGACGATGCCGGCTATGTCAAATTGATTGAAATTTTCGATGTGGCGAAATGCTTTGAAATGAATCAGTTTCGAATAGTACACGTATGAAAACATGGAAACAGGTATGCGCGAGTCGTTGGTAGGCCAAATAGGGCCGCTGTGGCATTTGAAAGATGAGGGTGAAAAACGAACAAATTCGACGATGCCGGCTATGTCAAATTGATTGAAATTTTCGATGTGGCGAAATACTTTGAAATGAATCAGTTTCGAATAGTACACATATGAAAACATGGAAACAGGTATGCGCGAGTCGTTGGTAGGCCAAATAGGGCCGCTGTGGCATTTGAAAGATGAGGGTGAAAAACGAACAAATTCGACAATGCCGGCTATGTCAAATTGATTGAAATTTTCGATGTGGCGAAATGCTGTGAAATGAATCAGTATCGAATAGTACACGTAAGAAAACATGGAAACAGGTATGCGCGAGTCGTTGGTAGGCCAAATAGGGCCGCTGTGGCATTTGAAAGATGAGGGTGAAAAACGAACAAATTCGACGATGCCGGCTATGTCAAATTGATTGAAATTTTCGATGTGGCGAAATGCTTTGAAAAGAATCAGTATCGAATAATACACGTAAGAAAACATGGAAACAGGTATGCGCGAGTCGTTGGTAGGCCAAATAGGGCCGCTGTGGCATTTGAAAGATGAGGGTGAAAAACGAACAAATTCGACGATGCCGGCTATGTCAAATTGATTGAAATTTTCGATGTGGCGAAATGCTTTGAAATGAATCAGTATCGAATAGTACACGTAAGGAAACATGGAAACAGGTATGCGCGAGTCGTTGGTAGGCCAAATAGATCCGCTGTGGCATTTGAAAGATGAGGGTGAAAAACGAACAAATTCGACGATGCCGGCTATGTCAAATTGATTGAAATTTTCGATGTGGCGAAATGCTTTGAAATGAATCAGTATCGAATAGTACACGTAAGAAAACATGGAAACAGGTATGCGCGAGTCGTTGGTAGGCCAAATAGGGCCGCTGTGGCATTTGAAAGATGAGGGTGAAAAACGAACAAATTCGACGATGCCGGCTATGTCAAATTGATTGAAATTTTCGATGTGGCGAAATGCTTTGAAATGAATCAGTATCGAATAGTACACGTAAGAAAACATGGAAACAGGTATGCGCGAGTCGTTGGTAGGCCAAATAGAGCCGCTGTTGCATTTGAAGAATGAGGGTGAAAAACGAACAAAATCAACGATGCCGGCTATGTCAAATTGATTGAAATTTTCGATGTGGCGAAATGCTTTGAAATGAATCAGTATCGAATAGTACACGTAAGAAAACATGGAAACAGGTATGCGCGAGTCGTTGGTAGGCCAAATAGGGCCGCTGTGGCATTTGAAAGATGAGGGTGAAAAACGAACAAATTCGACGATGCCGGCTATGTCAAATTGATTGAAATTTTCGATGTGGCGAAATGCTTTGAAATGAATCAGTATCGAATAGTACACGTAAGAAAACATGGAAACAGGTATGCGCGAGTCGTTGGTAGGCCAAATAGGGCCGCTGTTGCATTTGAAGAATGAGGGTGAAAAATGAACAAAATCAACAATGCCGGCTATGTCAAATTGATTGAAATTTTCGATGTGGCGAAATGCTTTGAAATGAATCAGTATCGAATAGTACACGTAAGAAAACATGGAAACAGGTATGCGCGAGTCGTTGGTAGGCCAAAGAGGGCCGCTGTTGCATTTGAAGAATGAGAGTGAAAAACGAACAAAATCAACGATGCCAGCTATGGCAAATTGATTGAAATTTTCGATGTGGCGAAATGGTTTGAAATGAATCAGTAACGAATAGTACACGTAAGAAAACATAGAAACAGGTATGCCCGAGTCGTTGGTGGGCCAAATAGGGCCGCTGTGGCATTTGAAGAATGAGGGTGAAAAACGAACAAAATCAACGATGCCGGCTATGTCAAATTGATTGAAATTTTCGATGTGGCGAAATGCTTTGAAATGAATCAGTTTCGAATAGTACACATATGAAAACATAGAAACAGGTATGCGCGAGTCGTTGGTAGGCCAAATAGGACCGCTGTTGCATTTGAAGAATGAGGGTGAAAAACGAACAAAATCAACGATGCCGGCTATGTCAAATTGATTGAAATTTTCGATGTGGCGAAATGCTTTGAAATGAATCAGTATCGAATAATACACGTAAGAAAACATGGAAACAGGTATGCGCGAGTCGTTGGTAGCCCAAATAGGGCCGGTGTGGCATTTGTAAGATGAGGGTGAAAAACGAACAAATTCGACGATGCCGGCTATGTCAAATTGATTGAAATTTTCGATGTGGCGAAATGCTTTGAAATGAATCAGTATCGAATAGTACACGTAAGAAAATATGGAAACAGGTATGCGCGAGTCGTTGGTAGGCCAAATAGGGCCGCTGTGGCATTTGAAAGATGAGGGTGAAAAACGAACAAATTCGACGATGCCGGCTATGTCAAATTGATTGAAATTTTCGATGTGGCGAAATGCTTTGAAATGAATCAGTATCGAATAATACACGTAAGAAAACATGGAAACAGGTATGCGCGAGTCGTTGGTAGGCCAAATAGGGCCGCTATTGCATTTGAAGAATGAGGGTGAAAAACGAACAAAATCAACGATGCCGGCTATGTAAAATTGATTGAAATTTTCGATGTGGCGAAATGCTTTGAAATGAATCAGTATCGAATAGTACACGTAAGAAAACATGGAAACAGGTATGCGCGAGTCGTTGGTAGGCCAAATAGGGCCGCTGTGGCATTTGAAAGATGAGGGTGAAAAACGAACAAATTCGACGATGCCGGCTATGTCAAATTGATTGAAATTTTCGATGTGGCGAAATGCTTTGAAATGAATCAGGATCGAATAGTACACGGAAGAAAACATGGAAACAGGTTATGCGCGAGTCGTTGGTAGGCCAAATAGGGCCGCTGTGGCATTTGAAAGATGAGGGTGAAAAACGAACAAATTCGACGATGCCGGCTATGTCAAATTGATTGAAATTTTCGATGTGGCGAAATGCTTTGAAATGAATCAGTATCCAATAGTACACGTAAGAAAACATGGAAACAGGTATGCGCGAGTCGTTGGTAGGCCAAATAGGGCCGCTGTTGCATTTGAAGAATGAGGGTGAAAAACGAACAAATTCGACGATGTCGGCTATGTCAAATTGATTGAAATTTTCGATGTGGCGAAATGCTTTGAAATGAATCTGTATCGAATAGTACACGTAAGAAAATATGGAAACAGGTATGCGCGAGTCGTTGGTAGGCCAAATAGGGCCGCTGTGGCATTTGAAAGATGAGGGTGAAAAACGAACAAATTCGACGATGCCGGCTATGTCAAATTGATTGAAATTTTCGATGTGGCGAAATGCTTTGAAATGAATCAGTATCGAATAATACACGTAAGAAAACATGGAAACAGGTATGCGCGAGTCGTTGGTAGGCCAAATAGGGCCGCTGTTGCATTTGAAGAATGAGGGTGAAAAACGAACAAAATCAACGATGCCGGCTATGTAAAATTGATTGAAATTTTCGATGTGGCGAAATGCTTTGAAATGAATCAGTATCGAATAGTACACGTAAGAAAACATGGAAACAGGTATGCGCGAGTCGTTGGTAGGCCAAATAGGGCCGCTGTGGCATTTGAATGATGAGGGTGAAAAACGAACAAATTCGACGATGCCGGCTATGTCAAATTGATTGAAATTTTCGATGTGGCGAAATGCTTTGAAATGAATCAGGATCGAATAGTACACGGAAGAAAACATGGAAACAGGTATGCGCGAGTCGTTGGTAGGCCAAATAGGGCCGCTGTGGCATTTGAAAGATGAGGGTGAAAAACGAACAAATTCGACGATGCCGGCTATGTCAAATTGATTGAAATTTTCGATGTGGCGAAATGCTTTGAAATGAATCAGTATCGAATAGTACACGTAAGAAAACATGGAAACAGGTATGCGCGAGTCGTTGGTAGGCCAAATAGGGCCGCTGTTGCATTTGAAGAATGAGGGTGAAAAACGAACAAATTCGACGATGTCGGCTATGTCAAATTGATTGAAATTTTCGATGTGGCGAAATGCTTTGAAATGAATCTGTATCGAATAGTACACGTAAGAAAACATGGAAACAGGTATGCGCGAGTCGTTGGTAGGCCAAATAGGGCCGCTGTTGCATTTGAAGAATGAACAAAATCAACGATGCCGGCTATGTCAAATTGATTGAAATTTTCGATGTGGCGAATTGCTTTGAAATGAATCAGTATCGAATAGTACACGTAAGAAAACATGGAAACAGGTATGCGCGAGTCGTTGGTAGGCCAAATAGGGCCGCTGTGGCATTTGAAAGATGAGGGTGAAAAACGAACAAATTCGACGATGCCGGCTATGTCAAATTGATTGAAATTTTCGATGTGGCGAAGTGCTTTGAAATGAATCAGTATCGAATAGTACACGTAAGAAAACATGGAAACAGGTATGCGCGAGTCGTTGGTAGGCCAAATAGGGCCGCTGTGGCATTTGAAAGATGAGGGTGAAAAACGAACAAATTCGACGATGCCGGCTATGTCAAATTGATTGAAATTTTCGATGTGGCGAAATGCTTTGAAATGAATCAGTATCGAATAGTACACGTAAGAAAACATGGAAACAGGTATGCGCGAGTCGTTGGTAGGCCAAATAGGGCCGCTGTGGCATTAGAAAGATGAGGGTGAAAAACGAACAAATTCGACGATGCCGGCTATGTCAAATTGATTGAAATTTTCGATGTGGCGAAATGCTTTGAAATGAATCAGTATCGAATAGTACACGTAAGAAAACATGGAAACAGGTATGCGCGAGTCGTTGGTAGGCCAAATAGGGCCGCTGTGGCATTAGAAAGATGAGGGTGAAAAACGAACAAATTCGACGATGCCGGCTATGTCAAATTGATTGAAATTTTCGATGTGGCGAAATGCTTTGAAATGAATCAGTATCGAATAGTACACGTAAGAAAACATGGAAACAGGTATGCGCGAGTCGTTGGTAGGCCAAATAGGGCCGGTGTGGCATTTGAAAGATGAGGGTGAAAAACGAACAAATTCGACGATGCCGGCTATGTCAAATTGATTGAAATTTTCGATGTGGCGAAATGTTTTGAAATGAATCAGTATCGAATAGTACACGTAAGAAAACATGGAAACAGGTATGCGCGAGTCGTTGGTAGCCCAAATAGGGCCGGTGTGGCATTTGTAAGATGAGGGTGAAAAACGAACAAATTCGACGATGCCGGCTATGTCAAATTGATTGAAATTTTCGATGTGGCGAAATGCTTTGAAATGAATCAGTATCGAATAGTACACGTAAGAAAACATGGAAACAGGTATGCGCGAGTCGTTGGTAGGCCAAATAGGGCCGCTGTGGCATTTGAAAGATGAGGGTGAAAAACGATCAAATTCGACGATGCCGGCTATGTCAATTTGATTGAAATTTTCGATGTGGCGAAATGCATTGAAATGAATCAGTATCGAATAGTACACGTAAGAAAACATGGAAACAGGTATGCGCGAGTCGTTGGTAGCCCAAATAGGGCCGGTGTGGCATTTGGAAGATGAGGGTGAAAAACGAACAAATGTCAAATTGATTGAAATTTTCGATGTGGCGAAATGCTTTGAAATGAATCAGTATCGAATAGTACACGTAAGAATACATGGAAACAGGTATGCGCGAGGCATTGGTAGGCCAAATAGGGCCGCTGTGGCATTTGAAAGATGAGGGTGAAAAACGAACAAATTCGACTATGCCGGCTATGTCAAATTGATTGAAATTTTCGATGTGGCGAAATGCTTTGAAATGAATCAGTATCGAATAGTACACGTAAGAAAACATGGAAACAGGTATGTGCGAGTCGTTGGTAGGCCAAATAGGGCCGCTGTGGCATTTGAAACATGAGGGTGAAAAACGAACAAATTCGACGATGCCGGCTATGTCAAATTGATTGAAATTTTCGATGTGGCGAAATGCTTTGAAATGAATCAGTATCGAATAGTACACGTAAGAAAACATGGAAACAGGTATGCGCGAGTCGTTGGTAGGCCAAATACGGCCGCTGTGGCATTTGAAAGATGAGGGTGAAAAACGAACAAATTCGACGATGCGGGCTATGTCAAATTGATTGAAATTTTCGATGTGGCGAAATGCTTTGAAATGAATCAGTATCGAATAGTACACGTAAGAGAACATGGAAACAGGTATGCGCGAGTCGTTGGTAGGCCAAATAGGGCCGCTGTGGCATTTGAAAGATGAGGGTGAAAAAACGAACAAATTCGACGATGCCGGCTATGTCAAATTGATTGAAATTTTCGATGTGGCGAAATGCTTTGAAATGAATCAGTATCGAATAGTACACGTAAGAAAACATGGAAACAGGTATGCGCGAGTCGTTGGTAGCCCAAATAGGGCCGGTGTGGCATTTGAAAGATGAGGGTGAAAAACGAACAAATTCGACGATGCCGGCTATGTCAAATTGATTGAAATTTTCGATGTGGCGAAATGCTTTGAAATGAATCAGTATCGAATAGTACACGTAAGAGAACATGGAAACAGGTATGCGCGAGTCGTTGGTAGGCCAAATAGGGCCGCTGTGGCATTTGAAAGATGAGGGTGAAAAACGAACAAATTCGACGATGCCGGCTATGTCAAATTGATTGAAATTTTCGATGTGGCGAAATGCTTTGAAATGAATCAGTATCGAATAGTACACGTAAGAAAACATGGAAACAGGTATGCGCGAGTCGTTGGTAGGCCAAATAGGGCCGCTGTGGCATTTGAAAGATGAGGGTGAAAAACGATCAAATTCGACGATGCCGGCTATGTCAATTTGATTGAAATTTTCGATGTGGCGAAATGCATTGAAATGAATCAGTATCGAATAGTACACGTAAGAAAACATGGAAACAGGTATGCGCGAGTCGTTGGTAGCCCAAATAGGGCCGGTGTGGCATTTGGAAGATGAGGGTGAAAAACGAATAAATGTCAAATTGATTGAAATTTTCGATGTGGCGAAATGCTTTGAAATGAATCAGTATCGAATAGTACACGTAAGAAAACATGGAAACAGGTATGCGCGAGGCGTTGGTAGGCCAAATAGGGCCGCTGTGGCATTTGAAAGATGAGGGTGAAAAACGAACAAATTCGACTATGCCGGCTATGTCAAATTGATTGAAATTTTCGATGTGGCGAAATGCTTTGAAATGAATCAGTATCGAATAGTACACGTAAGAAAACATGGAAACAGGTATGTGCGAGTCGTTGGTAGGCCAAATAGGGCCGCTGTGGCATTTGAAAGATGAGGGTGAAAAACGAACAAATTCGACGATGCCGGCTATGTCAAATTGATTGAAATTTTCGATGTGGCGAAATGCTTTGAAATGAATCAGTATCGAATAGTACACGTAAGAAAACATGGAAACAGGTATGCGCGAGTCGTTGGTAGGCCAAATACGGCCGCTGTGGCATTTGAAAGATGAGGGTGAAAAACGAACAAATTCGACGATGCCGGCTATGTCAAATTGATTGAAATTTTCGATGTGGCGAAATGCTTTGAAATGAATCTGTATCGAATAGTACACGTAAGAAAACATGGAAACAGGTATGCGCGAGGCGTTGGTAGGCCAAATAGGGCCGCTGTGGCATTTGAAAGATGAGGGTGAAAAACGAACAAATTCGACGATGCCGGCTATGTCAAATTGATTGAAATTTTCGATGTGGCGAAATGCTTTGAAATGAATCAGTATCGAATAGTACACGTAAGAAAACATGGAAACAGGTATGCGCGAGTCGTTGGTAGGCCAAATAGGGCCGCTGTGGCATTTGAAAGATGAGGGTGAAAAACGAACAAATTCGACGATGCCGGCTATGTCAAATTGATTGAAATTTTCGATGTGGCGAAATGCTTTGAAATGAATCAGTATCGAATAGTACACGTAAGAAAACATGGAAACAGGTATGCGCGAGTCGTTGGTAGGCCAAATAGGGCCGCTGTGGCATTTGAAAGATGAGGGTGAAAAACGAACAAATTCGACGATGCCGGCTATGTCAAATTGATTGAAATTTTCGATGGGGCGAAATGCTTTGAAATGAATCAGTATCGAATAGTACACGTAAGAAAACATGGAAACAGGTATGCGCGAGGCGTTGGTAGGCCAAATAGGGCCGCTGTGGCATTTGAAGATGAGGGTGAAAAAACGAACAAATTCGACGATGCCGGCTATGTCAAATTGAATGAAATTTTCGATGTGGCGAAATGCTTTGAAATGAATCAGTATCGAATAGTACACGTAAGAAAACATGGAAACAGGTATGCGCGAGTCGTTGGTAGGCCAAATAGGGCCGCTGTGGCATTTGAAAGATGAGGGTGAAAAACGAACAAATTCGACGATGCCGGCTATGTCAAATTGATTGAAATTTTCCATGTGGCGAAATGCTTTGAAATGAATCAGTATTGAATAGTACACGTAAGAAAACATGGGAACAGGTATGCGCGAGTCGTTGGTAGGCCAAATAGGGCCGCTGTGGCATTTGAAAGATGAGGGTGAAAAACGAACAAATTCCACGATGCCGGCTATGTCAAATTGATTGAAATTTTCGATGTGGTGAAATGCTTTGAAATGAATCAGTATCGAATAGTACACGTAAGAAAACATGGAAACAGGTATGCGCGAGTCGTTGGTAGGCCAAATAGGGCCGCTGTGGCATTTGAAAGATGAGGGTGAAAAACGAACAAATTCGACGAAGCCCGCTATGTCAAATTGATTGAAATTTTCGATGTGGCGAAATGCCTTGAAATGAATCAGTATCGAATAGTACACGTAAGAAAACATGGAAAGAGGTATGCGCGAGTCGTTGGTAGGCCAAATAGGGCCGCTGTGGCATTTGAAAGATTAGGGTGAAAAACGAACAAATTCGACGATGCCGGCTATGTCAAATAGATTGAAATTTTCGATGTGGCGAAATGCCTTGAAATGAATCAGTATCGAATAGTACACGTAAGAAAACATGGAAACAGGTATGCGCGAGTCGTTGGTAGGCCAAATAGGGCCGCTGTGGCATTTGAAAGATGAGGGTGAAAAACGAACAAATTCGACGATGCCGGCTATGTCAAATTGATTGAAATTTTCGATGGGGCGAAATGCTTTGAAATGAATCAGTATCGAATAGTACACGTAAGAAAACATGGAAACAGGTATGCGCGAGGCGTTGGTAGGCCAAATAGGGCCGCTGTGGCATTTGAAAGATGAGGGTGAAAAACGAACAAATTCGACGATGCCGGCTATGTCAAATTGATTGAAATTTTCGATGTGGCGAAATGCTTTGAAATGAATCAGTATCGAATAGTACACGTAAGAAAACATGGAAACAGGTATGTGCGAGTCGTTGGTAGGCCAAATAGGGCCGCTGTGGCATTTGAAAGATGAGGGTGAAAAACGAACAAATTCGACGATGCCGGCTATGTCAAATTGATTGAAATTTTCGATGTGGCGAAATGCTTTGAAATGAATCAGTATCGAATAGTACACGTAAGAAAACATGGAAACAGGTATGCCCGAGTCGTTGGTATGCCAAATAGGGCCGCTGTGGCATTTGAAAGATGAGGGTGAAAAACGAACAAATTCGACGATGCCGGCTATGTCAAATTGATTGAAATTTTCGATGTGGCGAAATGCTTTGAAATGAATCAGTATCGAATAGTACACGTAAGAAAACATGGAAACAGGTATGCACGAGTCGTTGGTAGGCCAAACAGGGCCGCTGTGGCATTTGAAAGATGAGGGTGAAAAACGAACAAATTCGACGATGCCGGCTATGTCAAATTGATTGAAATTTTCGATGTGGCGAAATGCTTTGAAATGAATCAGTATCGAATAGTACACGTAAGAAAATATGGAAACAGGTATGCGCGAGGCGTTGGTAGGCCAAATAGGGCCGCTGTGGCATTTGAAAGATGATGGTGAAAAACGAACAAATTCGACGATGCCGGCTATGTCAAATTGATTGAAATTTTCGATGTGGCGAAATGCTTTGAAATGAATCAGTATCGAATAGTACACGTAAGAAAACATGGAAACAGGTATGCGCGAGTCGTTGGTAGGCCAAATAGGGCCGCTCTGGCATTTGAAAGATGAGGGTGAAAAACGAACAAATTCGACGATGCCGGCTATGTCAAATTGATTGAAATTTTCGATGTGGCGAAATGCTTTGAAATGAATCAGTATCGAATAGTACACGTAAGAAAACATGGAAACAGGTATGCGCGAGTCGTTGGTAGGCCAAATAGGGCCGCTGTGGCATTTGAAAGGTGAGGGTGAAAAACGAACAAATTCGACGATGCCGGCTATGTCAAATTGATTGACATTTTCGATGTGGCGAAATGCTTTGAAATGAATCAGTATCGAATAGTACACGTAAGAAAACATGGAAACAGGTATGCGCGAGTCGTTGGTAGGCCAAATAGGGCCGCTGTGGCATTTGAAAGATTAGGGTGAAAAACGAACAAATTCGACGATGCCGGCTATGTCAAATTGATTGAAATGTTCGATGTGGCGAAATGATTTGAAATGAATCAGTATCGAATAGTACACGTAAGAAAACATGGAAACAGGTATGTGCGAGTCGTTGGTAGGCCAAATAGGGCCGCTGTGGCATTTAAAAGATGAGGGTGAAAAACGAACAAATTCGACGATGCCGGCTATGTCAAATTGATTGAAATTTTCGATGTGGCGAAATGCATTGAAATGAATCAGTATCGAATAGTACACGTAAGAAAACATGGAAACAGGTATGCGCGAGGCGTTGGTAGGCCAAATAGGGCCGCTGTGGCATTTGAAAGATGAGGGTGAAAAACGAACAAATTCGACGATTCCGGCTATGTCAAATTGATTGAAATTTTCGATGGGGCGAAATGCTTTGAAATGAATCAGTATCGAATAGTACACGTAAGAAAACATGGAAACAGGCATGCGCGAGGCGTTGGTAGGCC
The DNA here is from genome assembly GCA_916610145.1 of Eristalis arbustorum. Classification (NCBI taxonomy): domain Eukaryota; kingdom Metazoa; phylum Arthropoda; class Insecta; order Diptera; family Syrphidae; genus Eristalis; species Eristalis arbustorum. The sequence continues at coordinate 64,258 of CAKAIZ010000210.1, read as the reverse complement.
AAATAGGGCCGCTGTGGCATTTGAAAGATGAGGGTGAAAAACGAACAAATTCGACGATGCCGGCTATGTCAAATTGATTGAAATTTTCGATGTGGCGAAATGCTTTGAAATGAATCAGTATTGAATAGTACACGTAAGAAAACATGGGAACAGGTATGCGCGAGTCGTTGGTAGGCCAAATAGGGCCGCTGTGGCATTTGAAAGATGAGGGTGAAAAACGAACAAATTCCACGATGCCGGCTATGTCAAATTGATTGAAATTTTCGATGTGGTGAAATGCTTTGAAATGAATCAGTATCGAATAGTACACGTAAGAAAACATGGAAACAGGTATGCGCGAGTCGTTGGTAGGCCAAATAGGGCCGCTGTGGCATTTGAAAGATGAGGGTGAAAAACGAACAAATTCGACGAAGCCCGCTATCTCAAATTGATTGAAATTTTCGATGTGGCGAAATGCTTTGAAATGAATCAGTATCGAATAGTACACGTAAGAAAACATGGAAACAGGTATGCGCGAGTCGTTGGTAGGCCAAATAGGGCCGCTGTGGCATTTGAAAGATTAGGGTGAAAAACGAACAAATTCGACGATGCCGGCTATGTCAAATAGATTGAAATTTTCGATGTGGCGAAATGCTTTGAAATGAATCAGTATCGAATAGTACACGTAAGAAAACATGGAAACAGGTATGCGCGAGTCGTTGGTAGGCCAAATAGGGCCGCTGTGGCATTTGAAAGATGAGGGTGAAAAACGAACAAATTCGACGATGCCGGCTATGTCAAATTGATTGAAATTTTCGATGGGGCGAAATGCTTTGAAATGAATCAGTATCGAATAGTACACGTAAGAAAACATGGAAACAGGTATGCGCGAGGCGTTGGTAGGCCAAATAGGGCCGCTGTGGCATTTGAAAGATGAGGGTGAAAAACGAACAAATTCGACGATGCCGGCTATGTCAAATTGATTGAAATTTTCGATGTGGCGAAATGCTTTGAAATGAATCAGTATCGAATAGTACACGTAAGAAAACATGGAAACAGGTATGCGCGAGTCGTTGGTAGGCCAAATAGGGCCGCTGTGGCATTTGAAAGATTAGGGTGAAAAACGAACAAATTCGACGATGCCGGCTATGTCAAATTGATTGAAATGTTCGATGTGGCGAAATGCTTTGAAATGAATCAGTATCGAATAGTACACGTAAGAAAACATGGAAACAGGTATGTGCGAGTCGTTGGTAGGCCAAATAGGGCCGCTGTGGCATTTAAAAGATGAGGGTGAAAAACGAACAAATTCGACGATGCCGGCTATGTCAAATTGATTGAAATTTTCGATGTGGCGAAATGCATTGAAATGAATCAGTATCGAATAGTACACGTAAGAAAACATGGAAACAGGTATGCGCGAGTCGTTGGTAGCCCAAATAGGGCCGGTGTGGCAATTGGAAGATGAGAGTGAAAAACGAACAAATGTCAAATTGATTGAAATTTTCGATGTGGCGAAATGCTTTGAAATGAATCAGTATCGAATAGTACACGTAAGAAAACATGGAAACAGGTATGTGCGAGTCGTTGGTAGGCCAAATAGGGCCGCTGTGGCATTTGAAAGATGAGGGTGAAAAACGAACAAATTCGACGATGCCGGCTATGTCAAATTGATTGAAATTTTCGATGTGGCGAAATGCTTTGAAATGAATCAGTATCGAATAGTACACGTAAGAAAACATGGAAACAGGTATGCGCGAGGCGTTGGTAGGCCAAATAGGGCCGCTGTGGCATTTGAAAGATGAGGGTGAAAAACGAACAAATTCGACGATGCCGGCTATGTCAAATTGATTGAAATTTTCGATGTGGCGAAATGCTTTGAAATGAATCAGTATCGAATAGTACACGTAAGAAAACATGGAAACAGGTATGCGCGAGTCGTTGGTAGGCCAAATAGGGCCGATGTGGCATTTGAAAGATGAGGGTGAAAAACGAACAAATTCGACGATGCCGGCTATGTCAAATTGATTGAAATTTTCGATGTGGCGAAATGCTTTGAAATGAATCAGTATCGAATAGTACACGTAAGAAAACATGGAAACAGGTATGCGCGAGGCGTTGGTAGGCCAAATAGGGCCGCTGTGGCATTTGAAAGATGATGGTGAAAAACGAACAAATTCGACGATGCCGGCTATGTCAAATTGATTGAAATTTTCGATGTGGCGAAATGCTTTGAAATGAATCAGTATCGAATAGTACACGTAAGAAAACATGGAAACAGGTATGCGCGAGTCGTTGGTAGGCCAAATAGGGCCGCTCTGGCATTTGAAAGATGAGGGTGAAAAACGAACAAATTCGACGATGCCGGCTATGTCAAATTGATTGAAATTTTCGATGTGGCGAAATGCTTTGAAATGAATCAGTATCGAATAGTACACGTAAGAAAACATGGAAACAGGTATGCGCGAGTCGTTGGTAGGCCAAATAGGGCCGCTGTGGCATTTGAAAGATGAGGGTGAAAAACGAACAAATTCGACGATGCCGGCTATGTCAAATTGATTGAAATTTTCGATGTGGCGAAATGCTTTGAAATGATCAGTATCGAATAGTACACGTAAGAAAACATGGAAACAGGTATGCGCGAGTCGTTGGTAGGCCAAATAGGGCCGCTGTGGCATTTGAAAGATGAGGGTGAAAAACGAACAAATTCGACGATGCCGGCTATGTCAAATTGATTGAAATTTTCGATGTGGCGAAATGTGGCGAAATGCTTTGAAATGAATCAGTATCGAATAGTACACGTAAGAAAACATGGAAACAGGTATGCGCGAGTCGTTGGTAGGCCAAATAGGGCCGCTGTGGCATTTGAAAGATGAGGGTGAAAAACGAACAAATTCGACGATGCCGGCTATGTCAAATTGATTGAAATTTTCGATGTGGCGAAATGCTTTGAAATGAATCAGTATCGAATAGTACACGTAAGAAAACATGGAAACAGGTATGTGCGAGGCGTTGGTAGGCCAAATAGGGCCGCTGTGGCATTTGAAAGATGAGGGTGAAAAACGAACAAATTCGACGATGCCGGCTATGTCAAATTGATTGAAATTTTCGATGTGGCGAAATGCTTTGAAATGAATCAGTATCGAATAGTACACGTAAGAAAACATGGAAACAGGTATGCGCGAGGCGTTGGTAGGCCAAATAGGGCCGCTGTGGCATTTGAAAGATGAGGGTGAAAAACGAACAAATTCGACGATGCCGGCTATGTCAAATTGATTGAAATTTTCGATGTGGCGAAATGCTTTGAAATGAATCAGTATCGAATAGTACACGTAAGAAAACATGGAAACAGGTATGCGCGAGTCGTTGGTAGGCCAAATAGGGCCGCTGTGGCATTTGAAAGATGAGGGTGAAAAACGAACAAATTCGACGATGCCGGCTATGTCAAATTGATTGAAATTTTCGATGTGGCGAAATGCTTTGAAATGAATCAGTATCGAATAGTACGCGTAAGAAAACATGAAAACAGGTATGCGCGAGTCGTTGGTAGGCCAAATAGGGCCGCTGTGGCATTTGAAAGATGAGGGTGAAAAACGAACAAATTCGACGATGCCGGCTATGTCAAATTGATTGAAATTTTCGATGTGGCGAAATGCTTTGAAATGAATCAGTATCGAATAGTATACGTAAGAAAACATGGAAACAGGTATGCGCGAGTCGTTGGTAGGCCAAATAGGGCCGCTGTGGCATTTGAAAGATGAGGGTGAAAAACGAACAAATTCGACGATGACGGCTATGTCAAATTGATTGAAATTTTCGATGTGGCGAAATGCTTTGAAATGAATCAGTATCGAATAGTATACGTAAGAAAACATGGAAACAGGTATGCGCGAGTCGTTGGTAGGCCAAATAGGGCCGCTGTTTCATTTGAAAGATGCGGGTGAAAAACGAACAAATTCGACGATGCCGGCTATGTCAAATTGATTGAAATTTTCGATGTGCCGAAATGCTTTGAAATGAATCAGTATCGAATAGTACACGTAAGAAAACATGGAAACAGGTATGCGCGAGTCGTTGGTAGGCCAAATAGGCCCGCTGTGGCATTTGAAAGATGAGGGTGAAAAACGAACAAATTCGACGATGCCGGCTATGTCAAATTGATTGAAATTTTCGATGTGGCGAAATGCTTTGAAATGAATCAGTATCGAATAGTATACGTAAGAAAACATGGAAACAGGTATGCGCGAGTCGTTGGTAGGCCAAATAGGGCCGCTGTGGCATTTGAAAGATGAGGGTGAAAAACGAACAAATTCGACGATGCCGGCTATATCAAATTGATTGAAATTTTCGATGTGCCGAAATGCTTTGAAATGAATCAGTATCGAATAGTACACGTAAGGAAACATGGAAACAGGTATGCGCGAGTCGTTGGTAGGCCAAATAGGCCCGCTGTGGCATTTGAAAGATGAGGGTGAAAAACGAACAAATTCGACGATGCCGGCTATGATTTGATTGAAATTTTCGATGTGGCGAAATGCTTTGAAATGAATCAGTATCGAATAGTACACGTAAGAAAACATGGAAACAGGTATGCGCGAGGCGTTGGTAGGCCAAATAGGGCCGCTGTGGCATTTGAAAGATGAGGGTGAAAAACGAACAAATTCGACGATGCCGGCTATGTCAAATTGATTGAAATTTTCGATGTGGCGAAATGCTTTGAAATGAATCAGTATCGAATAGTACACGTAAGAAAACATGGAAACAGGTATGCGCGAGTCGTTGGTAGGCCAAATAGGGCCGCTGTGGCATTTGAAAGATGAGGGTGAAAAACGAACAAATTCGACGATGCCGGCTATGTCAAATTGATTGAAATTTTCGATGTGGCGAAATGCTTTGAAATGAATCAGTATCGAATAGTACACGTAAGAAAACATGGAAACAGGTATGCGCGAGGCGTTGGTAGGCCAAATAGGGCCGCTGTGGCATTTGAAAGATGAGGGTGAAAAACGAACAAATTCGACGATGCCGGCTATGTCAAATTGATTGAAATTTTCGATGTGGCGAAATGCTTTGAAATGAATCAGTATCGAATAGTACACGTAAGAAAACATGGAAACAGGTATGCGCGAGTCGTTGGTAGGCCAAATAGGGCCGCTGTGGCATTTGAAAGATGAGGGTGAAAAACGAACAAATTCGACGATGCCGGCTATGTCAAATTGATTGAAATTTTCGATGTGGCGAAATGCTTTGAAATGAATCAGTATCGAATAGTACACGTAAGAAAACATGGAAACAGGTATGCGCGAGTCGTTGGTAGGCCAAATAGGGCCGCTGTGGCATTTGAAAGATGAGGGTGAAAAACGAACAAATTCGACGATGCCGGCTATGTCAAATTGATTGAAATTTTCGATGTGGCGAAATGCTTTGAAATGAATCAGTATCGAATAGTACACGTAAGAAAACATGGAAACAGGTATGCGCGAGTCGTTGGTAGGCCAAATAGGGCCGCTGTGGCATTTGAAAGATGAGGGTGAAAAACGAACAAATTCGACGATGCCGGCTATGTCAAAATGATTGAAATTTTCGATGTGGCGAAATGCTTTGAAATGAATCAGTATCGAATAGTACACGTAAGAAAACATGGAAACAGGTATGCGCGAGGCGTTGGTAGGCCAAATAGGGCCGCTGTGGCATTTGAAAGATGAGGGTGAAAAACGAACAAATTCGACGATGCCGGCTATGTCAAATTGATTGAAATTTTCGATGTGGCGAAATGCTTTGAAATGAATCAGTATCGAATAGTACACGTAAGAAAACATGGAAACAGGTATGCGCGAGTCGTTGGTAGGCCAAATAGGGCCGCTGTGGCATTTGAAAGATGAGGGTGAAAAACGAACAAATTCGACGATGCCGGCTATGTCAAATTGATTGAAATTTTCGATGTGGCGAAATGCTTTGAAATGAATCAGTATCGAATAGTACACGTAAGAAAACATGGAAACAGGTATGCGCGAGTCGTTGGTAGGCCAAATAGGGCCGCTGTGGCATTTGAAAGATGAGGGTGAAAAACGAACAAATTCGACGATGCCGGCTATGTCAAATTGATTGAAATTTTCGATGTGGCGAAATGCTTTGAAATGAATCAGTATCGAATAGTACACGTAAGAAAACATGGAAACAGGTATGCGCGAGGCGTTGGTAGGCCAAATAGGGCCGCTGTGGCATTTGAAAGATGAGGGTGAAACACGCACAAATTCGACGATGCCGGCTATGTCAAATTGATTGAAATTTTCGATGTGGCGAAATGCTTTGAAATGAATCAGTATCGAATAGTACACGTAAGAAAACATGGAATCAGGTATGCGCGAGTCGTTGGTAGGCCAAATAGGGCCGCTGTGGCATTTGAAAGATGAGGGTGAAAAACGAACAAATTCGACAATGCCGGCTATGTCAAATTGATTGAAATTTTCGATGTGGCGAAATGCTTTGAAATGAATCAGTATCGAATAGTACACGTAAGAAAACATGGAAACAGGTATGCGCGAGTCGTTGGTAGGCCAAATAGGGCCGCTGTGGCATTTGAAAGATGAGGGTGAAAAACGAACAAATTCGACGATGCCGGCTATGTCAAATTGATTAAAATTTTCGATGTGGCGAAATGCTTTGAAATGAATCAGTATCGAATAGTACACGTAAGAAAACATGGAAACAGGTATGCGCGAGTCGTTGGTAGGCCAAATAGGGCCGCTGTGGCATTTGAAAGATGAGGGTGAAAAACGAACAAATTCGACGATGCCGGCTATGTCAAATTGATTGAAATTTTCGATGTGGCGAAATGCTTTGAAATGAATCAGTATCGAATAGTACACGTAAGAAAACATGGAAACAGGTATGCGCGAGTCGTTGGTAGGCCAAATAGGGCCGCTGTGGCATTTGAAAGATGAGGGTGAAAAACGAACAAATTCGACGATGCCGGCTATGTCAAATTGATTGAAATTTTCGATGTGGCGAAATGCTTTGAAATGAATCAGTATCGAATAGTACACGTAAGAAAACATGGAAACAGGTATGCGCTAGGCGTTGGTAGGCCAAATACGGCCGCTGTGGCATTTGAAAGATGAGGGTGAAAAACGAACAAATTCGACGATGCCGGCTATGTCAAATTGATTGAAATTTTCGATGTGGCGAAACGCTTTGAAATGAATCAGTATCGAATAGTACACGTAAGAAAACATGGAAACAGGTATGCGCGAGTCGTTGGTAGGCCAAATAGAGCCGCTGTGGCATTTGAAAGATGAGGGAGAAAAACGAACAAATTCGACGATGCCGGCTATGTCAAATTGATTGAAATTTTCGATGTGGCGAAATGCTTTGAAATGAATCAGTATCGAATAGTACACGTAAGAAAACATGGAAACAGGTATGCGCGAGTCGTTGGTAGGCCAAATAGGGCCGCTGTGGCATTTGAAAGATGAGGGTGAAAAACGAACAAATTCGACGATGCCGGCTATGTCAAATTGATTGAAATTTTCGATGTGGCGAAATGCTTTGAAATGAATCAGTATCGAATGGTACACGTAAGAAAACATGGAAACAGGTATGCGCGAGTCGTTGGTAGGCCAAATAGGGCCGCTGTGGCATTTGAAAGATGAGGGTAAAAAACGAACAAATTCGACGATGCCGGCTATGTCAAATTGATTAAAATTTTCGATGTGGCGAAATGCTTTGAAATGAATCAGTATCGAATAGTACACGTAAGAAAACATGGAAACAGGTATGCGCGAGTCGTTGGTAGGCCAAATAGGGCCGCTGTGGCATTTGAAAGATGAGGGTGAAAAACGAACAAATTCGACGATGCCGGCTATGTCAAATTGATTGAAATTTTCGATGTGGCGAAATGCTTTGAAATGAATCAGTATCGAATAGTACACGTAAGAAAACATGGAAACAGGTATGCGCGAGTCGTTGGTAGGCCAAATAGGGCCGCTGTGGCATTTGAAAGATGAGGGTGAAAAACGAACAAATTCGACGATGCCGGCTATGTCAAATTGATTGAAATTTTCGATGTGGCGAAATGCTTTGAAATGAATCAGTATCGAATAGTACACGTAAGAAAACATGGAAACAGGTATGCGCTAGGCGTTGGTAGGCCAAATAGGGCCGCTGTGGCATTTGAAAGATGAGGGTGAAAAACGAACAAATTCGACGATGCCGGCTATGTCAAATTGATTGAAATTTTCGATGTGGCGAAACGCTTTGAAATGAATCAGTATCGAATAGTACACGTAAGAAAACATGGAAACAGGTATGCGCGAGTCGTTGGTAGGCCAAATAGGGCCGCTGTGGCATTTGAAAGATGAGGGAGAAAAACGAACAAATTCGACGATGCCGGCTATGTCAAATTGATTGAAATTTTCGATGTGGCGAAATGCTTTGAAATGAATCAGTATCGAATAGTACACGTAAGAAAACATGGAAACAGGTATGCGCGAGTCGTTGGTAGGCCAAATAGGGCCGCTGTGGCATTTGAAAGATGAGGGTGAAAAACGAACAAATTCGACGATGCCGGCTATGTCAAATTGATTGAAATTTTCGATGTGGCGAAATGCTTTGAAATGAATCAGTATCGAATAGTACACGTAAGAAAACATGGAAACAGGTATGCGCTAGGCGTTGGTTGGCCAAATAGGGCCGCTGTGGCATTCGAAAGATGAGGGTAAAAAACGAACAAATTCGACGATGCCGGCTATGTCAAATTGATTGAAATTTTCGATGTGGCGAAATGCTTTGAAATGAATCAGTATCGAATAGTACACGTAAGAAAACATGGAAACAGGTATGCGCGAGTCGTTGGTAGGCCAAATAGGGCCGCTGTGGCATTTGAAAGATGAGGGTGAAAAACGAACAAATTCGACGATGCCGGCTATGTCAAATTGATTGAAATTTTCGATGTGGCGAAATGCTTTGAAATGAATCAGTATCGAATAGTACACGTAAGAAAACATGGAAACAGGTATGCGCGAGGCGTTGGTAGGCCAAATAGGGCCGCTGTGGCATTTGAAAGATGAGGGTGAAAAACGAACAAATTCGACGATGCCGGCTATGTCAAATTGATTGAAATTTTCGATGTGGCGAAATGCTTTGAAATGAATCAGTATCGAATAGTACACGTAAGAAAACATGGAAACAGGTATGCGCGAGTCGTTGGTAGGCCAAATAGGGCCGCTGTGGCATTTGAAAGAAGAGGTGAAAAACGAACAAATTCGACGATGCCGTCTATGTCAAATTGATTGAAATTTTCGATGTGGCGAAATGCTTTGAAATGAATCAGTATCGAATAGTACACGTAAGAAAACATGGAAACAGGTATGCGCGAGTCGTTGGTAGGCCAAATAGGGCCGCTGTGGCATTTGAAAGATGAGGGTGAAAAACGAACAAATTCGACGATGCCGGCTATGTCAAATTGATTGAAATTTTCGATGTGGCGAAATGCTTTGAAATGAATCAGTATCGAATAGTACACGTAAGAAAACATGGAAACAGGTATGCGCGAGGCGTTGGTAGGCCAAATAGGGCCGCTGTGGCATTTGAAAGATGAGGGTGAAAAACGAACAAATTCGACGATGCCGGCTATGTCAAATTGATTGAAATTTTCGATGTGGCGAAATGCTTTGAAATGAATCAGTATCGAATAGTACACGTAAGAAAACATGGAAACAGGTATGCGCGAGGCGTTGGTAGGCCAAATAGGGCCGCTGTGGCATTTGAAAGATGAGGGTGAAAAACGAACAAATTCGACGATGCCGGCTATGTCAAATTGATTGAAATTTTCGATGTGGCGAAATGCTTTGAAATGAATCAGTATCGAATAGTACACGTAAGAAAACATGGAAACAGGTATGCGCGAGGCGTTGGTAGGCCAAATAGGGCCGCTGTGGCATTTGAAAGATGAGGGTGAAAAACGAACAAATTCGACGATGCCGGCTATGTCAAATTGATTAAAATTTTCGATGTGGCGAAATGCTTTGAAATGAATCAGTATCGAATAGTACACGTAAGAAAACATGGAAACAGGTATGCGCGAGTCGTTGGTAGGCCAAATAGGGCCGCTGTGGCATTTGAAAGATGAGGGTGAAAAACGAACAAATTCGACGATGCCGGCTATGTCAAATTGATTGAAATTTTCGATGTGGCGAAATGCTTTGAAATGAATCTGTATCGAATAGTACACGTAAGAAAACATGGAAACAGGTATGCGCTAGGCGTTGGTAGGCCAAATAGGGCCGCTGTGGCATTTGAAAGATGAGGGTGAAAAACGAACAAATTCGACGATGCCGGCTATGTCAAATTGATTAAAATTTTCGATGTGGCGAAATGCTTTGAAATGAATCAGTATCGAATAGTACACGTAAGAAAACATGGAAACAGGTATGCGCGAGTCGTTGGTAGGCCAAATAGGGCCGCTGTGGCATTTGAAAGATGAGGGTGAAAAACGAACAAATTCGACGATGCCGGCTATGTCAAATTGATTAAAATTTTCGATGTGGCGAAATGCTTTGAAATGAATCAGTATCGAATAGTACACGTAAGAAAACATGGAAACAGGTATGCGCGAGTCGTTGGTAGGCCAAATAGGGCCGCTGTGGCATTTGAAAGATGAGGGTGAAAAACGAACAAATTCGACGATGCCGGCTATGTCAAATTGATTGAAATTTTCGATGTGGCGAAATGCTTTGAAATGAATCAGTATCGAATAGTACACGTAAGAAAACATGGAAACAGGTATGCGCGAGGCGTTTATAGGCCAAATAGGGCCGCTGTGGCATTTGAAAGATGAGGGTGAAAAACGAACAAATTCGACGATGCCGGCTATGTCAAATTGATTGAAATTTTCGATGTGGCGAAATGCTTTGAAATGAATCAGTATCGAATAGTACACGTAAGAAAACATGGAAACAGGTATGCGCGAGTCGTTGGTAGGCCAAATAGGGCCGCTGTGGCATTTGAAAGATGAGGGTGAAAAACGAACAAATTCGACGATGCCGGCTATGTCAAATTGGTTGAAATTTTCGATGTGGCGAAATGCTTTGAAATGAATCAGTATCGAATAGTACACGTAAGAAAACATGGAAACAGGTATGCGCGAGTCGTTGGTAGGCCAAATAGGGCCGCTGTGGCATTTGAAAGATGAGGGTGAAAAACGAACAAATTCGACGATGCCGGCTATGTCAAATTGATTGAAATTTTCGATGTGGCGAAATGCTTTGAAATGAATCAGTATCGAATAGTACACGTAAGAAAACATGGAAACAGGTATGCGCGAGGCGTTGGTAGGCCAAATAGGGCCGCTGTGGCATTTGAAAGATGAGGGTGAAAAACGAACAAATTCGACGATGCCGGCTATGTCAAATTGATTGAAATTTTCGATGTGGCGAAATGCTTTGAAATGAATCAGTATCGAATAGTACACGTAAGAAAACATGGAAACAGGTATGCGCGAGTCGTTGGTAGGCCAAATAGGGCCGCTGTGGCATTTGAAAGATGAGGGTGAAAAACGAACAAATTCGACGATGCGGGCTATGTCAAATTGATTGAAATTTTCGATGTAGCGAAATGCTTTGAAATGAATCAGTATCGAATAGTACACGTAAGAAAACATGGAAACAGGTATGCGCGAGTCGTTGGTAGGCCAAATAGGGCCGCTGTGGCATTTGAAAGATGAGGGTGAAAAACGAACAAATTCGACGATGCCGGCTATGTCAAATTGATTGAAATTTTCGACGTGGCGAAATGCTTTGAAATGAATCAGTATCGAATAGTACACGTAAGAAAACATGGAAACAGGTATGCGCGAGGCGTTGGTAGGCCAAATAGGGCCGCTGTGGCATTTGAAAGATGAGGGTGAAAAACGAACAAATTCGACGATGCCGGCTATGTCAAATTGATTGAAATTTTCGATGTGGCGAAATGCTTTGAAATGAATCAGTATCGAATAGTACACGTAAAAAAACATGGAAACAGGTATGCGCGAGTCGTTGGTAGGCCAAATAGGGCCGCTGTGGCATTTGAAAGATGAGGGTGAAAAACGAACAAATTCGACGATGCCGGCTATGCCACACGTAAGAAAACATGGAAACAGGTATGCGCGAGTCGTTGGTAGGCCAAATAGGGCCGCTGTGGCATTTGAAAGATGAGGGTGAAAAACGAACAAATTCGACGATGCCGGCTATGTCAAATTGATTGAAATTTTCGATGTGGCGAAATGCTTTGAAATGAATCAGTATCGAATAGTACACGTAAGAAAACATGGAAACAGGTATGCGCGAGGCGTTGGTAGGCCAAATAGGGCCGCTGTGGCATTTGAAAGATGAGGGTGAAAAACGAACAAATTCGACGATGCCGGCTATGTCAAATTGATTGAAATTTTCGATGTGTCGAAATGCTTTGAAATGAATCTGTATCGAATAGTACACGTAAGAAAACATGGAAACAGGTATGCGCGAGGCGTTGGTAGGCCAAATAGGGCCGCTGTGGCATTTGAAAGATGAGGGTGAAAAACGAACAAATTCGACGATGCCGGCTATGTCAAATTGATTGAAATTTTCGATGTGGCGAAATGCTTTGAAATGAATCAATATCGAATAGTACACGTAAGAAAACATGGAAACAGGTATGCGCGAGGCGTTGGTAGGCCAAATAGGGCCGCTGTGGCATTTGAAAGATGAGGGTGAAAAACGAACAAATTCGACGATGCCGGCTATGTCAAATTGATTGAAATTTTCGATGTGGCGAAATGCTTTGAAATGAATCAGTATCGAATAGTACACGTAAGAAAACATGGAAACAGGTATGCGCGAGGCGTTGGTAGGCCAAATAGGGCCGCTGTGGCATTTGAAAGATGAGGGTGAAAAACGAACAAATTCGACGATGCCGGCTATGTCAAATTGATTGAAATTTTCGATGTGGCGAAATGCTTTGAAATGAATCAGTATCGAATAGTACACGTAAGAAAACATGGAAACAGGTATGCGCGAGTCGTTGGTAGGCCAAATAGGGCCGCTGTGGCATTTGAAAGATTAGGGTGAAAAACGAACAGATTCGACGATGCCGGCTATGTCAAATTGATTGAAATTTTCGATGTGGCGAAATGCTTTGAAATGAATCAGTATCGAATAGTACACGTAAGAAAACATGGAAACAGGTATGCGCGAGGCGTTGGTAGGCCAAATAGGGCCGCTGTGGCATTTGAAAGATGAGGGTGAAAAACGAACAAATTCGACGATGCCGGCTATGTCAAATTGATTGAAATTTTCGATATGGCGAAATGCTTTGAAATGAATCAGTATCGAATAGTGCACGTAACAAAACATGGAAACAGGTATGCACGAGTCGTTGGTAGGCCAAATAGGGCCGCTGTGGCATTTGAAAGATGAGGGTGAAAAACGAACAAATTCGACGATGCCGGCTATGCCACACGTAAGAAAACATGGAAACAGGTATGCGCGAGTCGTTGGTAGGCCAAATAGGGCCGCTGTGGCATTTGAAAGATGAGGGTGAAAAACGAACAAATTCGACGATGCCGGCTATGTCAAATTGATTGAAATTTTCGATGTGGCGAAATGCTTTGAAATGAATCAGTATCGAATAGTACACGTAAGAAAACATGGAAACAGGTGTGCGCGAGGCGTTGGTAGGCCAAATAGGGCCGCTGTGGCATTTGAAAGATGAGGGTGAAAAACGAACAAATTCGACGATGCCGGCTATGTCAAATTGATTGAAATTTTCGATGTGTCGAAATGCTTTGAAATGAATCTGTATCGAATAGTACACGTAAGAAAACATGGAAACAGGTATGCGCGAGGCGTTGGTAGGCCAAATAGGGCCGCTGTGGCATTTGAAAGATGAGGGTGAAAAACGAACAAATTCGACGATGCCGGCTATGTCAAATTGATTGAAATTTTCGATGTGGCGAAATGCTTTGAAATGAATCAATATCGAATAGTACACGTAAGAAAACATGGAAACAGGTATGCGCGAGGCGTTGGTAGGCCAAATAGGGCCGCTGTGGCATTTGAAAGATGAGGGTGAAAAACGAACAAATTCGACGATGCCGGCTATGTCAAATTGATTGAAATTTTCGATGTGGCGAAATGCTTTGAAATGAATCAGTATCGAATAGTACACGTAAGAAAACATGGAAACAGGTATGCGCGAGGCGTTGGTAGGCCAAATAGGGCCGCTGTGGCATTTGAAAGATGAGGGTGAAAAACGAACAAATTCGACGATGCCGGCTATGTCAAATTGATTGAAATTTTCGATGTGGCGAAATGCTTTGAAATGAATCAGTATCGAATAGTACACGTAAGAAAACATGGAAACAGGTATGCGCGAGTCGTTGGTAGGCCAAATAGGGCCGCTGTGGCATTTGAAAGATTAGGGTGAAAAACGAACAGATTCGACGATGCCGGCTATGTCAAATTGATTGAAATTTTCGATGTGGCGAAATGCTTTGAAATGAATCAGTATCGAATAGTACACGTAAGAAAACATGGAAACAGGTATGCGCGAGGCGTTGGTAGGCCAAATAGGGCCGCTGTGGCATTTGAAAGATGAGGGTGAAAAACGAACAAATTCGACGATGCCGGCTATGTCAAATTGATTGAAATTTTCGATATGGCGAAATGCTTTGAAATGAATCAGTATCGAATAGTGCACGTAAGAAAACATGGAAACAGGTATGCACGAGTCGTTGGTAGGCCAAATAGGGCCGCTGTGGCATTTGAAAGATGAGGGTGAAAAACGAACAAATTCGACGATGCCGGCTATGTCAAATTGATTGAAATTTTCGATGTGGCGAAATGCTTTGAAATGAATCAGTATCGAATAGTACACGTAAGAAAACATGGAAACAGTTATGCGCGAGGCGTTGGTAGGCCAAATAGGGCCGCTGTGGCATTTGAAAGATGAGGGTGAAAAACGAACAAATTCGACGATGCCGGCTATGTCAAATTGATTGAAATTTTCGATGTGGCGAAATGCTTTGAAATGAATCAGTATCGAATAGTACACGTAAGAAAACATGGAAACAGGTATGCGCGAGTCGTTGGTAGGCCAAATAGGGCCGCTGTGGCATTTGAAAGATGAGGGTGAAAAACGAACAAATTCGACGATGCCGGCTATGTCAAATTGATTGAAATTTTCGATGTGGCGAAATGCTTTGAAATGAATCAGTATCGAATAGTACACGTAAGAAAACATGGAAATAGGTATGCGCGAGTCGTTGGTAGGCCAAATAGGGCCGCTGTGGCATTTGAAAGATGAGGGTGAAAAACGAACAAATTCGACGATGCCGGCTATGTCAAATTGATTGAAATTTTCGATGTGGCGAAATGCTTTGAAATGAATCAGTATCGAATAGTACACGTAAGAAAACATGGAAACAGGTATGCGCGAGTCGTTGGTAGGCCAAATAGGGCCGCTGTGGCATTTGAAAGATGAGGGTGAAAAACGAACAAATTCGACGATGCCGGCTATGTCAAATTGATTGAAATTTTCGATGTGGCGAAATGCTTTGAAATGAATCAGTATCGAATAGTACACGTAGTACACGTGAGAAAACATGGAAACAGGTATGCGCGAGTCGTTGGTAGGCCAAATAGGGCCGCTGTGGCATTGGAAAGATGAGGGTGAAAAACGAACAAATTCGACGATGCCGGCTATGTCAAATTGATTGAAATTTTCGATGTGGCGAAATGCTTTGAAATGAATCAGTATCGAATAGTACACGTAAGAAAACATGGAAACAGGTATGCGCGAGTCGTTGGTAGGCCAAATAGGGCCGCTGTGGCATTTGAAAGATGAGGGTGAAAAACGAACAAATTCGACGATGCCGGCTATGTCACACGTAAGAAAACATGGAAACAGGTATGCGCGAGTCGTTGGTAGGCCAAATAGGGCCGCTGTGGCATTTGAAAGATGAGGGTGAAAAACGAACAAATTCGACGATGCCGGCTATGTCAAATTGATTGAAATTTTCGATGTGGCGAAATGCTTTGTCAATAGTAGTATCGAATAGTACACGTAAGAAAACATGGAAACACGTATGCGCGAGGCGTTGGTAGGCCAAATAGGGCCGCTGTGGCATTTGAAAGATGAGGGTGAAAAACGAACAAATTCGACGATGCCGGCTATGTCAAATTGATTGAAATTTTCGATGTGGCGAAATGCTTTGAAATGAATCAGTATCGAATAGTACACGTAAGAAAACATGGAAACAGGTATGCGCGAGTCGTTGGTAGGCCAAATAGGGCCGCTGTGGCATTTGAAAGATGAGGGTGAAAAACGAACAAATTCGACGATGCCGGCTATGTCACACGTAAGAAAACATGGAAACAGGTATGCGCGAGTCGTTGGTAGGCCAAATAGGGCCGCTGTGGCATTTGAAAGATGAGGGTGAAAAACGAACAAATTCGACGATGCCGGCTATGTCAAATTGATTGAAATTTTCGATGTGGCGAAATGCTTTGTTAATAGTAGTATCGAATAGTACACGTAAGAAAACATGGAAACACGTATGCGCGAGGCGTTGGTAGGCCAAATAGGGCCGCTGTGGCATTTGAAAGATGAGGGTGAAAAACGAACAAATTCGACGATGCCGGCTATGTCAAATTGATTGAAATTTTCGATGTGGCGAAATGCTTTGAAATGAATCAGTATCGAATAGTACACGTAAGAAAACATGGAAACAGGTATGCGCGAGTCGTTGGTAGGCCAAATAGGGCCGCTGTGGCATTTGAAAGATGAGGGTGAAAAACGAACAAATTCGACGATGCCGGCTATGTCACACGTAAGAAAACATGGAAACAGGTATGCGCGAGTCGTTGGTAGGCCAAATAGGGCCGCTGTGGCATTTGAAAGATGAGGGTGAAAAACGAACAAATTCGACGATGCCGGCTATGTCAAATTGATTGAAATTTTCGATGTGGCGAAATGCTTTGAAATGAATCAGTATCGAATAGTACACGTAAGAAAACATGGAAACAGGTATGCGCGAGTCGTTGGTAGACCAAATAGGGCCGCTGTGGCATTTGAAAGATGAGGGTGAAAAACGAACAAATTCGACGATGCCGGCTATGTCAAATTGATTGAAATTTTCGATGTGGCGAAATGCTTTGAAATGAATCAGTATCGAATAGTACACGTAAGAAAACATGGAAACAGGTATGCGCGAGTCGTTGGTAGGCCAAATAGGGCCGCTGTGGCATTTGAAAGATTAGGGTGAAAACGAACAAATTCGACGATGCCGGCTATGTCAAATTGATTGAAATTTTCAATGTGGCGAAATGCTTTGAAATGAATCAGTATCGAATAGTACACGTAAGAAAACATGGAAACAGGTATGAGCGAGTCGTTGGTAGGCCAAATAGGGCCGCTGTGGCATTTGAAAGATGAGGGTGAAAAACGAACAAATTCGACGATGCCGGCTATGTCAAATTGATTGAAATTTTCGATGTGGCGAAATGCTTTGTCAATAGTAGTATCGAATAGTACACGTAAGAAAACATGGAAACACGTATGCGCGAGGCGTTGGTAGGCCAAATAGGGCCGCTGTGGCATTTGAAAGATGAGGGTGAAAAACGAACAAATTCGACGATGCCGGCTATGTCAAATTGATTGAAATTTTCGATGTGGCGAAATGCTTTGAAATGAATCAGTATCGAATAGTACACGTAAGAAAACATGGAAACAGGTATGCGCGAGTCGTTGGTAGGCCAAATAGGGCCGCTGTGGCATTTGAAAGATGAGGGTGAAAAACGAACAAATTCGACGATGCCGGCTATGTCACACGTAAGAAAACATGGAAACAGGTATGCGCGAGTCGTTGGTAGGCCAAATAGGGCCGCTGTGGCATTTGAAAGATGAGGGTGAAAAACGAACAAATTCGACGATGCCGGCTATGTCAAATTGATTGAAATTTTCGATGTGGCGAAATGCTTTGAAATGAATCAGTATCGAATAGTACACGTAAGAAAACATGGAAACAGGTATGCGCGAGTCGTTGGTAGGCCAAATAGGGCCGCTGTGGCATTTGAAAGATGAGGGTGAAAAACGAACAAATTCGACGATGCCGGCTATGTCAAATTGATTGAAATTTTCGATGTGGCGAAATGCTTTGTCAATAGTAGTATCGAATAGTACACGTAAGAAAACATGGAAACACGTATGCGCGAGGCGTTGGTAGGCCAAATAGGGCCGCTGTGGCATTTGAAAGATGAGGGTGAAAAACGAACAAATTCGACGATGCCGGCTATGTCAAATTGATTGAAATTTTCGATGTGGCGAAATGCTTTGAAATGAATCAGTATCGAATAGTACACGTAAGAAAACATGGAAACAGGTATGCGCGAGTCGTTGGTAGGCCAAATAGGGCCGCTGTGGCATTTGAAAGATGAGGGTGAAAAACGAACAAATTCGACGATGCCGGCTATGTCACACGTAAGAAAACATGGAAACAGGTATGCGCGAGTCGTTGGTAGGCCAAATAGGGCCGCTGTGGCATTTGAAAGATGAGGGTGAAAAACGAACAAATTCGACGATGCCGGCTATGTCAAATTGATTGAAATTTTCGATGTGGCGAAATGCTTTGAAATGAATCAGTATCGAATAGTACACGTAAGAAAACATGGAAACAGGTATGCGCGAGTCGTTGGTAGGCCAAATAGGGCCGCTGTGGCATTTGAAAGATGAGGGTGAAAAACGAACAAATTCGACGATGCCGGCTATGTCAAATTGATTGAAATTTTCGATGTGGCGAAATGCTTTGAAATGAATCAGTATCGAATAGTACACGTAAGAAAACATGGAAACAGGTATGAGCGAGTCGTTGGTAGGCCAAATAGGGCCGCTGTGGCATTTGAAAGATTAGGGTGAAAAACGAACAAATTCGACGATGCCGGCTATGTCAAATTGATTGAAATTTTCGATGTGGCGAAATGCTTTGAAATGAATCAGTATCGAATAGTACACGTAAGAAAACATGGAAACAGGTATGCGCGAGGCGTTGGTAGGCCAAATAGGGCCGCTGTGGCATTTGAAAGATGAGGGTGAAAAACGAACAAATTCGACGATGCCGGCTATGTCAAATTGATTGAAATTTTCAATGTGGCGAAATGCTTTGAAATGAATCAGTATCGAATAGTACACGTAAGAAAACATGGAAACAGGTATGAGCGAGTCGTTGGTAGGCCAAATAGGGCCGCTGTGGCATTTGAAAGATGAGGGTGAAAAACGAACAAATTCGACGATGCCGGCTATGTCAAATTGATTGAAATTTTCGATGTGGCGAAATGCTTTGTCAATAGTAGTATCGAATAGTACACGTAAGAAAACATGGAAACACGTATGCGCGAGGCGTTGGTAGGCCAAATAGGGCCGCTGTGGCATTTGAAAGATGAGGGTGAAAAACGAACAAATTCGACGATGCCGGCTATGTCAAATTGATTGAAATTTTCGATGTGGCGAAATGCTTTGAAATGAATCAGTATCGAATAGTACACGTAAGAAAACATGGAAACAGGTATGCGCGAGTCGTTGGTAGGCCAAATAGGGCCGCTGTGGCATTTGAAAGATGAGGGTGAAAAACGAACAAATTCGACGATGCCGGCTATGTCACACGTAAGAAAACATGGAAACAGGTATGCGCGAGTCGTTGGTAGGCCAAATAGGGCCGCTGTGGCATTTGAAAGATGAGGGTGAAAAACGAACAAATTCGACGATGCCGGCTATGTCAAATTGATTGAAATTTTCGATGTGGCGAAATGCTTTGAAATGAATCAGTATCGAATAGTACACGTAAGAAAACATGGAAACAGGTATGCGCGAGTCGTTGGTAGGCCAAATAGGGCCGCTGTGGCATTTGAAAGATGAGGGTGAAAAACGAACAAATTCGACGATGCCGGCTATGTCAAATTGATTGAAATTTTCGATGTGGCGAAATGCTTTGAAATGAATCAGTATCGAATAGTACACGTAAGAAAACATGGAAACAGGTATGAGCGAGTCGTTGGTAGGCCAAATAGGGCCGCTGTGGCATTTGAAAGATTAGGGTGAAAAACGAACAAATTCGACGATGCCGGCTATGTCAAATTGATTGAAATTTTCGATGTGGCGAAATGCTTTGAAATGAATCAGTATCGAATAGTACACGTAAGAAAACATGGAAACAGGTATGCGCGAGGCGTTGGTAGGCCAAATAGGGCCGCTGTGGCATTTGAAAGATGAGGGTGAAAAACGAACAAATTCGACGATGCCGGCTATGTCAAATTGATTGAAATTTTCGATGTGGCGAAATGCTTTGAAATGAATCAGTATCGAATAGTACACGTAAGAAAACATGGAAACAGGTATGCGCGAGTCGTTGGTAGGCCAAATAGGGCCGCTGTGGCATTTGAAAGATGAGGGTGAAAAACGAACAAATTCGACGATGCCGGCTATGTCAAATTGATTGAAATTTTCGATGTGGCGAAATGCTTTGAAATGAATCAGTATCGAATAGTACACGTAAGAAAACATGGAAACAGGTATGCGCGAGTCGTTGGTAGGCCAAATAGGGCCGCTGTGGCATTTGAAAGATGAGGGTGAAAAACGAACAAATTCGACGATGCCGGCTATGTCAAATTGATTGAAATTTTCGATGTGGCGAAATGCTTTGAAATGAATCAGTATCGAATAGTACACGTAGTACACGTAAGAAAACATGGAAACAGGTATGCGCGAGTCGTTGGTAGGCCAAATAGGGCCGCTGTGGCATTTGAAAGATGAGGGTGAAAAACGAACAAATTCGACGATGCCGGCTATGTCAAATTGATTGAAATTTTCGATGTGGCGAAATGCTTTGAAATGAATCAGTATCGAATAGTACACGTAGTACACGTAAGAAAACATGGAAACAGGTATGCGCGAGTCGTTGGTAGGCCAAATAGGGCCGCTGTGGCATTTGAAAGATGAGGGTGAAAAACGAACAAATTCGACGATGCCGGCTATGTCAAATTGATTGAAATTTTCGATGTGGCGAAATGCTTTGAAATGAATCAGTATCGAATAGTACACGTAAGAAAACATGGAAACAGGTATGCGCGAGGCGTTGGTAGGCCAAATAGGGCCGCTGTGGCATTTGGAAGATGAGGGTGAAAAACGAACAAATTCGACGATGCCGGCTATGTCAAATTGATTGAAATTTTCGATGTGGCGAAATGCTTTGAAATGAATCAGTATCGAATAGTACACGTAAGAAAACATGGAAACAGGTATGCGCGAGTCGTTGGTAGGCCAAATAGGGCCGCTGTGGCATTTGAAAAATGAGGGTGAAAAACGAACAAATTCGACGATGCCGAGGGCGAGACGTTGGTAGGCCAAATAGGGCCGCTGTGGCATTTGAAAGATGAGGGTGAAAAACGAACAAATTCGACGATGCCGGCTATGTCAAATTGATTGAAATTTTCGATGTGGCGAAATGCTTTGAAATGAATCAGTATCGAATAGTACACGTAAGAAAACATGGAAACAGGTATGCGCGAGTCGTTGGTAGGCCAAATAGGGCCGCTGTGGCATTTGAAAGATGAGGGTGAAAAACGAACAAATTCGACGATGCCGGCTATGTCAAATTGATGAATTTTTCGATGTGGCGAAATGCTTTGAAATGAATCAGTATCGAATAGTACACGTAAGAAAACATGGAAACAGGTATGCGCGAGTCGTTGGTAGGCCAAAATAGGGCCGCCGTGGCATTTGAAAGATGAGGGTGAAAAACGAACAAATTCGACGATGCCGGCTATGTCAAATTGATTGAAATTTTCGATGTGGCGAAATGCTTTGAAATGAATCAGTATCGAATAGTACACGTAAGAAAACATGGAAACAGGTAATGCGCGAGTCGTTGGTAGGCCAAATAGGGCCGCTGTGGCATTTGAAAGATGAGGGTGAAAAACGAACAAATTCGACGATGCCGGCTATGTCAAATTGATTGAAATTTTCGATGTGGCGAAATGCTTTGAAATGAATCAGTATCGAATAGTACACGTAAGAAAACATGGAAACAGGTATGCGCGAGTCGTTGGTAGGCCAAATAGGGCCGCTGTGGCATTTGAAAGATGAGGGTGAAAAACGAACAAATTCGACGATGCCGGCTATGTCAAATTGATTGAAATTTTCGATGTGGCGAAATGCTTTGAAAATGAATCAGTATCGAATAGTACACGTAAGAAAACATGGAAACAGGTATGCGCGAGTCGTTGGTAGGCCAAATAGGGCCCCTGTGGCATTTGAAAGATGAGGGTGAAAAACGAACAAATTCGACGATGCCGGCTATGTCAAATTGATTGAAATTTTCGATGTGGCGAAATGCTTTGAAATGAATCAGTGTCGAATAGTACACGTAAGAAAACATGGAAACAGGTATGCGCGAGTCGTTGGTAGGCCAAATAGGGCGGCTGTGGCATTTGAAAGATGAGGGTGAAAAACGAACAAATTCGACGATGCCGGCTATGTCAAATTGATTGAAATTTTCGATGTGGCGAAATGCTTTGAAATGAATCAGTATCGAATAGTACACGTAAGAAAACATGGAAACAGGTATGCGCGAGTCGTTGGTAGGCCAAATAGGGCCGCTGTGGCATTTGAAAGATGAGGGTGAAAAACGAACAAATTCGACGATGCCGGCTATGTCAAATTGATTGAAATTTTCGATGTGGCGAAATGCTTTGAAATGAATCAATATCGAATAGTACACGTAAGAAAACATGGAAACAGGTATGCGCGAGTCGTTGGTAGGCCAAATAGGGCCGCTGTGGCATTTGAAAGATGAGGGTGAAAAACGAACAAATTCGACGATGCCGGCTATGTCAAATTGATTGAAATTTTCGATGTGGCGAAATGCTTTGAAATGAATCAGTATCGAATAGTACACGTAAGAAAACATGGAAACAGGTATGCGCGAGTCGTTGGTAGGCCAAATAGGGCCGCTGTGGCATTTGAAAGATGAGGGTGAAAAACGAACAAATTCGACGATGCCGGTTATGTCAAATTGATTGAAATTTTCGATGTGGCGAAATGCTTTGAAATGAATCAGTATCGAATAGTACACGTAAGAAAACATGGAAACAGGTATGCGCGAGTCGTTGGTAGGCCAAATAGGGCCGCTGTGGCATTTGAAAGATGAGGGTGAAAAACGAATAAATTCGACGATGCCGGCTATGTCAAATTGATTGAAATTTTCGATGTGGCGAAATGCTTTGAAATGAATCAGTATCGAATAGTACACGTAAGAAAACATGGAAACAGGTATGCGCGAGTCGTTGGTAGGTCAAATAGGGCCGCTGTGGCATTTGAAAGATGAGGGTGAAAAACGAACAAATTCGACGATGCCGGCTATGTCAAATTGATTGAAATTTTCGATGTGGCGAAATGCTTTGAAATGAATCAGTTTCGAATAGTACACGTAAGAAAACATGGAAACAGGTATGCGCGAGTCGTTGGTAGACCAAATAGGGCCGCTGTGGCATTTGAAAGATGAGGGTGAAAAACGAACAAATTCGACGATGCCGGCTATGTCAAATTGATTGAAATTTTCGATGTGGCGAAATGTTTTGAAATGAATCAGTATCGAATAGTACACGTAAGAAAACATGAAAAACAGGTATGCGCGAGTCGTTGGTAGGCCAAATAGGGCCGCTGTGGCATTTGAAAGATGAGGGTGAAAAACGAACAAATTCGACGATGCCGGCTATGTCAAATTGATTGAAATTTTCGATGTGGCGAAATGCTTTGAAATGAATCAGTATCGAATAGTACACGTAAGAAAACATGGAAACAGGTATGCGCGAGTCGTTGGTAGGCCAATAGGGCCGCTGTGGCATTTGAAAGATGAGGGTGAAAAACGAACAAATTCGACGATGCCGGCTATGTCAAATTGATTGAAATTTTCGATGTGGCGAAATGCTTTGAAATGAATCAGTATCGAATAGTACACGTAAGAAAACAAGGAAACAGGTATGCGCGAGTCGTTGGTAGGCCAAATAGGGCCGCCTGTGGCATTTGAAAGATGAGGGTGAAAAACGAACAAATTCGACGATGCCCGCTATGTCAAATGATTGAAATTTTCGATGTGGCGAAATGCTTTGAAATGAATCAGTATCGAATAGTACACGTAAGAAAACATGGAAACAGGTATGCGCGAGTCGTTGGTAGGCCAAATAGGCCCCTGTGGCATTTGAAAGATGAGGGTGAAAAACGAACAATTCGACGATGCCGGCTATGTCAAATTGATTGAAATTTTCGATGTGGCGAAATGCTTTGAAATGAATCAGTGTCGAATAGTACACGTAAGAAAACATGGAAACAGGTATGCGCGAGTCGTTGGTAGGCCAAATAGGGCGGCTGTGGCATTTGAAAGATGAGGGTGAAAAACGAACAAATTCGACGATGCCGCTATGTCAAATTGATTGAAATTTTCGATGTGGCGAAATGCTTTGAAATGAATCAGTATCGAATAGTACACGTAAGAAACATGGAAACAGGTATGCGCGAGTCGTTGGTAGGCCAAATAGGCCGCTGTGGCATTTGAAAGATGAGGGTGGAAAAACGAACAAATTCGACGATGCCGGCTATGTCAAATTGATTGAAATTTTCGATGTGTCGAATAGTACACGTAAGAAAACATGGAACAGGTATGCGCGAGTCGTTGGTAGGCCAAATAGGGCCGCTGTGGCATTTGAAAGATGAGGGTGAAAAACGAACAAATTCGACGATGCCGGCTATGTCAAATTGATTGAAATTTTCGATGTGGCGAAATGCTTTGAAATGAATCAGTATCGAATAGTACACGTAAGAAAACATGGAAACAGGTATGCGCGAGTCGTTGGTAGGCCAAATAGGGCCGCTGTGGCATTTGAAAGATGAGGGTGAAAAACGAACAAATCGACGATGCCGGTTTATGTCAATTGATTGAAATTTTCGATGTGGCGAAATGCTTTGAAATGAATCAGTATCGAATAGTACACGTAAGAAAACATGGAAACAGGTATGCGCGAGTCGTTGGTAGGCCAAATAGGGCCGCTGTGGCATTTGAAAGATGAGGGTGAAAAACGAATAAATTCGACGATGCCGGCTATGTCAAATTGATTGAAATTTTCGATGTGGCGAAATGCTTTGAAATGAATCAGTATCGAATAGTACACGTAAGAAAACATGGAAACAGGTATGCGCGGAGTCGTTGGTAGGTCAAAAGGGCCGCTGTGGCATTTGAAAGATGAGGGTGAAAAACGAACAAATTCGACGATGCCGGCTATGTGAAATTGATTGAAATTTTCGATGTGGCGAAATGCTTTGAAAATGAATCAGTTTCGAAGTAGTACACGTAAGAAAACATGGAAACAGGTATGCGCGAGTCGTTGGTAGACCAATAGGGCCGCTGTGGCATTTGAAAGATGAGGGTGAAAACGAACAAATTCGACGATGCCGGCTATGTCAAATGATTGAAATTTTCGATGTGGCGAAATGTTTTGAAATGAATCAGTATCGAATAGTACACGTAAGAAACATGGAAACAGGTATGCGCGAGTCGTTGGTAGGCCAAATAGGGCCGCTGTGGCATTTGAAAGATGAGGGTGAAAAACGAACAAATTCGACCGATGCCGGCTATGTCAAATTGATTGAAATTTTCGATGTGGGGAAATGCTTTGAAATGAATCAGTATGCGAATAGTACACGTAAGAAAACATGGAAACAGGTATGCGCGAGTCGTTGGTAGGCCAAATAGGGCCGCTGTGGCATTTGAAAGATGAGGGTGAAAACGAACAAATTCGACGATGCCGGCTATGTCAATTGATTGAAATTTTCGATGTGGCGAAATGCTTTGAAATGAATCAGTATCGAAATAGTACACGTAAGAAAACATGGGAAACAGGTATGCGCGAGTCGTTGGTAGGCCAAATAGGGCCGCTGTGGCATTTGAAAGATGAGGGTGAAAAACGAACAAATTCGACAGATGCCGGCTATGTCAAATTGATTGAAATTTTCGATGTGGCGAAATGCTTTGAAATGAATCAGTATCGAATAGTACACGTAAGAAAACATGGAAACAGGTATGCGCGAGTCGTTGGTAGGCCAAATAGGGCTGCTGTGGCATTTGAAGATGAGGGTGAAAAACGAACAAATTCGACGATGCCGGCTATGTCAAATTGATTGAAATTTTCGATGTGGCGAAATGCTTTGAAATGAATCAGTATCGAATAGTACACGTAAGAAAACATGGAAACAGGTATGCGCGAATCGTTGGTAGGCCAAATAGGGCCGCTGTGGCATTTGAAAGATGAGGGTGAAAAACGAACAAATTCGACGATGCCGGCTATGTCAAATTGATTGAAATTTTCGATGTGGCGAAATGCTTTGAAATGAATCAGTATCGAATAGTACACGTAAGAAAACATGGAAACAGGTATGCGCGAGGCGTTGGTAGGCCAATTAGGGCCGCTGTGGCATTTGAAAGATGAGGGTGAAAAACGAACAAATTCGACGATGCCGGCTATGTCAAATTTCTTGAAATTTTCGATGTGGCGAAATGCTTTGAAATGAATCAGTATCGAATAGTACACGTAAGAAAACATGGAAACAGGTATGCGCGAGTCGTTGGTAGGCCAAATAGGGCCGCTGTGGCATTTGAAAGATGAGAGTGAAAAACGAACAAATTCGACGATGCCGGCTATGTCAAATTGATTGAAATTTTCGATGTGGCGAAATGCTTTGAAATGAATCAGTATCGAATAGCACACGTAAGAAAACATGGAAACAGGTATGCGCGAGTCGTTGGTAGGCCAAATAGGGCCGCTGTGGCATTTGAAAGATGAGGGTGAAAAACGAACAAATTCGACGATGCCGGCTATGTCAAATTGATTGAAATTTTCGATGTGGCGAAATGCTTTGAAATGAATCAGTATCGAATAGTACACGTAAGAAAACATGGAAACAGGTATACCCGAGTCGTTGGTAGGCCAAATAGGGCCGCTGTGGCATTTGAAAGATGAGGATGAAAAACGAACAAATTCGACGATGCCGGCTATGTCAAATTGATTGAAATTTTCGATGTGGCGAAATGCTTTGAAATGAATCAGTATCGAATAGTACACGTAAGAAAACATGGAAACAGGTATGCGCGAGTCGTTGGTAGGCCAAATAGGGCCGCTGTGGCATTTGAAAGATGAGGGTGAAAAACGAAAAAATTCGACGAAGCCGGCTATGTCAAATTGATTGAAATTTTCGATGTGGCGAAATGCTTTGAAATGAATCAGTATCGAATGGTACACGTAAGAAAACATGGAAACAGGTATGCGCGAGTCGTTGGTAGGCCAAATAGGGCCGCTGTGGCATTTGAAAGATGAGGGTGAAAAACGAACAAATTCGACGATGCCGGCTATGTCAAATTGATTGAAATTTTCGATGT
Organism: Eristalis arbustorum; assembly: GCA_916610145.1. Classification (NCBI taxonomy): domain Eukaryota; kingdom Metazoa; phylum Arthropoda; class Insecta; order Diptera; family Syrphidae; genus Eristalis; species Eristalis arbustorum. The sequence goes on along the minus strand of CAKAIZ010000210.1, from coordinate 36,786 downwards.
GGCGAAATGCTTTGAAATGAATCAGTATCGAATAGTACACGTAAGAAAACATGGAAACAGGTATGCGCGAGTCGTTGGTAGGCCAAATAGGGCCGCTGTGGCATTTGAAAGATGAGGGTGAAAAACGAAAAAATTCGACGATGCCGGCTATGTCAAATTGATTGAAATTTTCGATGTGGCGAAATGCTTTGAAATGAATCAGTATCGAATAGTACACGTAAGAAAACATGGAAACAGGTATGCGCGAGTCGTTGGTAGGCCAAATAGGGCCGCTGTGGCATTTGAAAGATGAGGGTGAAAAACGAACAAATTCGACGATGCCGGCTATGTCAAATTGATTGAAATTTTCGATGTGGCGAAATGCTTTGAAATGAATCAGTATCGAATAGTACACGTAAGAAAACATGGAAACAGGTATGCGCGAGTCGTTGGTAGGCCAAATAGGGCCGCTGTGGCATTTGAAAGATGAGGGTGAAAAACGAACAAATTCGACGATGCCGGCTATGTCAAATTGATTGAAATTTTCGATGTGGCGAAATGCTTTGAAATGAATCAGTATCGAATAGTACACGTAAGAAAACATGGAAACAGGTATGCGCGAGTCGTTGGTAGGCCAAATAGGGCCGCTGTGGCATTTGAAAGATGAGGGTGAAAAACGAAAAAATTCGACGATGCCGGCTATGTCAAATTGATTGAAATTTTCGATGTGGCGAAATGCTTTGAAATGAATCAGTATCGAATAGTACACGTAAGAAAACATGGAAACAGGTATGCGCGAGTCGTTGGTAGGCCAAATAGGGCCGCTGTGGCATTTGAAAGATGAGGGTGAAAAACGAACAAATTCGACGATGCCGGCTATGTCAAATTGATTGAAATTTTCGATGTGGCGAAATGCTTTGAAATGAATCAGTATCGAATAGTACACGTAAGAAAACATGGAAACAGGTATGCGCGAGTCGTTGGTAGGCCAAATAGGGCCGCTGTGGCATTTGAAAGATGAGGGTGAAAAACGAACAAATTCGACGATGCCGGCTATGTCAAATTGATTGAAATTTTCGATGTGGCGAAATGCTTTGAAATGAATCAGTATCGAATAGTACACGTAAGAAAACATGGAAACAGGTATGCGCGAGTCGTTGGTATTCCAAATAGGGCCGCTGTGGCATTTGAAAGATGAGGGTGAAAAACGAACAAATTCGACGATGCCGGCTATGTCAAATTGATTGAAATTTTCGATGTGGCGAAATGCTTTGAAATGAATCAGTATCGAATAGTACACGTAAGAAAACATGGAAACAGGTATGAGCGAGTCGTTGGTAGGCCAAATAGGGCCGCTGTGGCATTTGAAAGATTAGGGTGAAAAACGAACAAATTCGACGATGCCGGCTATGTCAAATTGATTGAAATTTTCGATGTGGCGAAATGCTTTGAAATGAATCAGTATCGAATAGTACACGTAAGAAAACATGGAAACAGGTATGCGCGAGGCGTTGGTAGGCCAAATAGGGCCGCTGTGGCATTTGAAAGATGAGGGTGAAAAACGAACAAATTCGACGATGCCGGCTATGTCAAATTGATTGAAATTTTCGATGTGGCGAAATGCTTTGAAATGAATCAGTATCGAATAGTACACGTAAGAAAACATGGAAACAGGTATGCGCGAGTCGTTGGTAGGCCAAACTGGGCCGCTGTGGCATTTGAAAGATGAGGGTGAATAACGAACAAATTCGACGATGCCGGCTATGTCAAATTGATTGAAATTTTCGATGTGGCGAGTCGTTGGTAGGCCAAATAGGGCCGCTGTGGCATTTGAAAGATGAGGGTGAAAAACGAACAAATTCGACGATGCCGGCTATGTCAAATTGATTGAAATTTTCGATGTGGCGAATGTCAAATTGATTGAAATTTTCGATGTGGCGAAATGCTTTGAAATGAATCAGTATCGAATAGTACACGTAAGAAAACATGGAAACAGGTATGCGCGAGTCGTTGGTAGGCCAAATAGGGCCGCTGTGGCATTTGAAAGATTAGGGTGAAAAACGAACAAATTCGACGATGCCGGCTATGTCAAATTGATTGAAATTTTCGATGTGGCGAAATGCTTTGAAATGAATCAGTATCGAATAGTACACGTAAGAAAACATGGAAACAGGTATGCGCGAGTCGTTGGTAGGCCAAATAGGGCCGCTGTAGCATTTGAAAGATGAGGGTGAAAAACGAACAAATTCGACGATGCCGGCTATGTCAAATTGATTGAAATTTTCGATGTGGCGAAATGCTTTGAAATGAATCAGTATCGAATAGTACACGTAAGAAAACATGGAAACAGGTATGCGCGAGTCGTTGGTAGGCCAAATAGGGCCGCTGTGGCATTTGAAAGACGAGGGTGAAAAACGAACAAATTCGACGATGCCGGCTATGTCAAATTGATTGAAATTTTCGATGTGGCGAAATGCTTTGAAATGAATCAGTATCGAATAGTACACGTAAGAAAACATGGAAGCAGGTATGCGCGAGTCGTTGGTAGGCCAAATAGGGCCGCTGTGGCATTTGAAAGATGAGGGTGAAAAACGAACAAATTCGACGATGCCGGCTATGTCAAATTGATTGAAATTTTCGATGTGGCGAATGTCAAATTGATTGAAATTTTCGATGTGGCGAAATGCTTTGAAATGAATCAGTATCGAATAGTACACGTAAGAAAACATGGAAACAGGTATGCGCGAGTCGTTGGTAGGCCAAATAGGGCCGCTGTGGCATTTGAAAGATGAGGGTGAAAAACGAACAAACTCGACGATGCCGGCTATGTCAAATTGATTGAAATTTTCGATGTGGCGAAATGCTTTGAAATGAATCAGTATCGAATAGTACACGTAAGAAAACATGGAAACAGGTATGCGCGAGTCGTTGGTAGGCCAAATAGGGCCGCTGTGGCATTTGAAAGATGAGGGTGAAAAACGAACAAATTCGACGATGCCGGCTATGTCAAATTGATTGAAATTTTCGATGTGGCGAATGTCAAATTGATTGAAATTTTCGATGTGGCGAAATGCTTTTAAATGAATCAGTATCGAATAGTACACGTAAGAAAACATGGAAACAGGTATGCGCGAGTCGTTGGTAGGCCAAATAGGGCCGCTGTGGCATTTGAAAGATGAGGGTGAAAAACGAACAAATTCGACGATGCCGGCTATGTCAAATTGATTGAAATTTTCGATGTGGCGAAATGCTTTGAAATGAGTCAGTATCGAATAGTACACGTAAGAAAACATGGAAACAGGTATGCGCGAGTCGTTGGTAGGCTAAATAGGGCCGCTGTGGCATTTGAAAGATGAGGGTGAAAAACGAACAAATTCGACGATGCCGGCTATGTCAAATTGATTGAAATTTTCGATGTGGCGAAATGCTTTGAAATGAATCAGTATCGAATAGTACACGTAACAAAACATGGAAACAGGTATGCGCGAGTCGTTGGTAGGCCAAATAGGGCCGCTGTGGCATTTGAAAGATGAGGGTGAAAAACGAACAAATTCGACGATGCCGGCTATGTCAAATTGATTGAAATTTTCGAAGTGGCGAAATGCTTTGAAATGAATCAGTATCGAATAGTACACGTAAGAAAACATGGAAACAGGTATGCGCGAGTCGTTGGTAGGCCAAATAGGGCCGCTGTGGCATTTGCAAGATGAGGGTGAAAAACGAACAAATTCGACGATGCCGGCTATGTCAAATTGATTGAAATTTTCGATGTGGCAAATGTCAAATTGATTGAAATTTTCGATGTGGCGAAATGCTTTGAAATGAATCAGTATCGAATAGTACACGTAAGAAAACATGGAAACAGGTATGCGCGAGTCGTTGGTAGGCCAAATAGGGCCGCTGTGGCATTTGAAAGATGAGGGTGAAAAACGAACAAATTCGACGATGCCGGCTATGTCAAATTGATTGAAATTTTCGATGTGGCGAAATGCTTTGAAATGAATCAGTATCGAATAGTACACGTAAGAAAACATGGAAACAGGTATGCGCGAGTCGTTGGTAGGCCAAATAGGGCCGCTGTGGCATTTGAAAGATGAGGGTGAAAAACGAACAAATTCGACGATGCCGGCTATGTCAAATTGATTGAAATTTTCGATGTGGCGAAATGCTTTGAAATGAATCAGTATCGAATAGTACACGTAAGAAAACATGGAAACAGGTATGCGCGAGTCGTTGGTAGGCCAAATAGGGCCGCTGTGGCATTTGAAAGATGAGGGTGAAAAACGAACAAATTCGACGATGCCGGCTATGTCAAATTGATTGAAATTTTCGATGTGGCGAAATGCTTTGAAATGAATCAGTATCGAATAGTACACGTAAGAAAACATGGAAACAGGTATGCGCGAGTCGTTGGTAGGCTAAATAGGGCCGCTGTGGCATTTGAAAGATGAGGGTGAAAAACGAACAAATTCGACGATGCCGGCTATGTCAAATTGATTGAAATTTTCGATGTGGCGAAATGCTTTGAAATGAATCAGTATCGAATAGTACACGTAAGAAAACATGGAAACAGGTATGCGCGAGTCGTTGGTAGGCCAAATAGGGCCGCTGTGGCATTTGAAAGATGAGGGTGAAAAACGAACAAATTCGACGATGCCGGCTATGTCAAATTGATTGAAATTTTCGATGTGGCGAAATGCTTTGAAATGAATCAGTATCGAATAGTACACGTAAGAAAACATGGAAACAGGTATGCGCGAGTCGTTGGTAGGCCAAATAGGGCCGCTGTGGCATTTGAAAGATGAGGGTGAAAAACGAACAAATTCGACGATGCCGGCTATGTCAAATTGATTGAAATTTTCGATGTGGCGAAATGCTTTGAAATGAATCAGTATCGAATAGTACACGTAAGAAAACATGGAAACAGGTATGCGCGAGTCGTTGGTAGGCCAAATAGGGCCGCTGTGGCATTTGAAAGATGAGGGTGAAAAACGAACAAATTCGACGATGCCGGCTATGTCAAATTGATTGAAATTTTCGATGTGGCGAAATGCTTTGAAATGAGTCAGTATCGAATAGTACACGTAAGAAAACATGGAAACAGGTATGCGCGAGTCGTTGGTAGGCCAAATAGGGCCGCTGTGGCATTTGAAAGATGAGGGTGAAAAACGAACAAATTCGACGATGCCGGCTATGTCAAATTGATTGAAATTTTCGATGTGGCGAAATGCTTTGAAATGAATCAGTATCGAATAGTACACGTAAGAAAACATGGAAACAGGTATGCGCGAGTCGTTGGTAGGCCAAATAGGGCCGCTGTGGCATTTGAAAGATGAGGGTGAAAAACGAACAAATTCGACGATGCCGGCTATGTCAAATTGATTGAAATTTTCGATGTGGCGAAATGCTTTGAAATGAATCAGTATCGAATAGTACACGTAAGAAAACATGGAAACAGGTACGCGCGAGTCGTTGGTAGGCTAAATAGGGCCGCTGTGGCATTTGAAAGATGAGGGTGAAAAACGAACAAATTCGACGATGCCGGCTATGTCAAATTGATTGAAATTTTCGATGTGGCGAAATGCTTTGAAATGAATCAGTATCGAATAGTACACGTAAGAAAACATGGAAACATGTATGCGCGAGTCGTTGGTAGGCCAAATAGGGCCGCTGTGGCATTTGAAAGATGAAGGTGAAAAACGAACAAATTCGACGATGCCGGCTATGTCAAATTGATTGAAATTTTCGATGTGGCGAAATGCTTTGAAATGAATCAGTGTCGAATAGTACACGTAAGAAAACATGGAAACAGGTATGCGCGAGTCGTTGGTAGGCCAAATAGGGCCGCTGTGGCATTTGAAAGATGAGGGTGAAAAACGAACAAATTCGACGATGCCGGCTCAAATTGATTGAAATTTTCGATGCGGCGAAATGCTTTGAAATGAATCAGTATCCAATAGTACACGTACGAAAACATGGAAACAGGTATGCGCGAGTCGTTGGTAGGCCAAATAGGGCCGCTGTGGCATTTGAAAGATGAGGGTGAAAAACGAACAAATTCGACGATGCCGGCTGTGTCAAATTGATTGAAATTTTCGATGTGGCGAAATGCTTTGAAATGAATCAGTATCGAATAGTACACGTAAGAAAACATGGAAACAGGTATGCGCGAGTCGTTGGTAGGCCAAACAGGGCCGCTGTGGCATTTGAAAGATGAGGGTGAAAAACGAACAAATTCGACGATGCCGGCTATGTCAAATTGATTGAAATTTTCAATGTGGCGAAATGCTTTGAAATGAATCAGTATCGAATAGTACACGTAAGAAAACATGGAAACAGGTATGCGCGAGTCGTTGGTAGGCCAAATAGGGCCGCTGTGGCATTTGAAAGATGAGGGTGAAAAACGAACAAATTCGACGATGCCGGCTATGTCAAATTGATTGAAATTTTCGATGTGGCGAAATGCTTTGAAATGAATCAGTATCGAATAGTACACGTAAGAAAACATGGAAACAGGTACGCGCGAGTCGTTGGTAGGCTAAATAGGGCCGCTGTGGCATTTGAAAGATGAGGGTGAAAAACGAACAAATTCGACGATGCCGGCTATGTCAAATTGATTGAAATTTTCGATGTGGCGAAATGCTTTGAAATGAATCAGTATCGAATAGTACACGTAAGAAAACATGGAAACAGGTATGCGCGAGTCGTTGGTAGGCCAAATAGGGCCGCTGTGGCATTTGAAAGATGAGGGTGAAAAACGAACAAATTCGACGATGCCGGCTATGTCAAATTGATTGAAATTTTCGATGTGGCGAAATGCTTTGAAATGAATCAGTATCGAATAGTACACGTAAGAAAACATGGAAACAGGTATGCGCGAGTCGTTGGTAGGCCAAATAGGGCCGCTGTGGCATTTGAAAGATGAGGGTGAAAAACGAACAAATTCGACGATGCCGGCTATGTCAAATTGATTGAAATTTTCGATGTGGCGAAATGCTTTGAAATGAATCAGTATCGAATAGCACACGTAAGAAAACATGGAAACAGGTATGCGCGAGTCGTTGGTAGGCTAAATAGGGCCGCTGTGGCATTTGAAAGATGAGGGTGAAAAACGAACAAATTCGACGATGCCGGCTATGTCAAATTGATTGAAATTTTCGATGTGGCGAAATGCTTTGAAATGAATCAGTATCGAATAGTACACGTAAGAAAACATGGAAACAGGTATGCGCGAGTCGTTGGTAGGCCAAATAGGGCCGCTGTGGCATTTGAAAGATGAGGGTGAAAAACGAACAAATTCGACGATGCCGGCTATGTCAAATTGATTGAAATTTTCGATGTGGCGAAATGCTTTGAAATGAATCAGTATCGAATAGTACACGTAAGAAAACATGGAAACAGGTATGCGCGAGTCGTTGGTAGGCCAAATAGGGCCGCTGTGGCATTTGAAAGATGAGGGTGAAAAACGAACAAATTCGACGATGCCGGCTATGTCAAATTGATTGAAATTTTCGATGTGGCGAAATGCTTTGAAATGAATCAGTGTCGAATAGTACACGTAAGAAAACATGGAAACAGGTATGCGCGAGTCGTTGGTAGGCCAAATAGGGCCGCTGTGGCATTTGAAAGATGAGGGTGAAAAACGAACAAATTCGACGATGCCGGCTCAAATTGATTGAAATTTTCGATGCGGCGAAATGCTTTGAAATGAATCAGTATCCAATAGTACACGTAAGAAAACATGGAAACAGGTATGCGCGAGTCGTTGGTAGGCCAAACAGGGCCGCTGTGGCATTTGAAAGATGAGGGTGAAAAACGAACAAATTCGACGATGTCAAATTGATTGAAATTTTCGATGTGGCGAAATGCTTTGAAATGAATCAGTATCGAATAGTACACGTAAGAAAACATGGAAACAGGTATGCGCGAGTCGTTGGTAGGCCAAATAGGGCCGCTGTGGCATTTGAAAGATGAGGGTGAAAAACGAACAAATTCGACGATGCCGACTATGTCAAATTGATTGAAATTTTCGATGTGGCGAAATGCTTTGAAATGAATTAGTATCGAATAGTACACGTAAGAAAACATGGAAACAGGTATGCGCGAGTCGTTGGTAGGCCAAATAGGGCCGCTGTGGCATTTGAAAGATGAGGGTGAAAAACGAACAAATTCGACGATGCCGGCTATGTCAAATTGATTGAAATTTTCGATGTGGCGAAATGCTTTGAAATGAATCAGTATCGAATAGTACACGTAAGAAAACATGGAAACAGGTATGCGCGAGTCGTTGGTAGGCCAAATAGGGCCGCTGTGGCATTTGAAAGATGAGGGTGAAAAACGAACAAATTCGACGATGCCGGCTATGTCAAATTGATTGAAATTTTCGATGTGGCGAAATGCTTTGAAATGAATCAGTATCGAATAGTACACGTAAGAAAACATGGAAACAGGTATGCGCGAGTCGTTGGTAGGCCAAATAGGGCCGCTGTGGCATTTGAAAGATGAGGGTGAAAAACGAACAAATTCGACGATGCCCGCTATGTCAAATTGATTGAAATTTTCGATGTGGCGAAATGCTTTGAAATGAGTCAGTATCGAATAGTACACGTAAGAAAACATGGAAACAGGTATGCGCGAGTCGTTGGTAGGCCAAATAGGGCCGCTGTGGCATTTGAAAGATGAGGGTGAAAAACGAACAAATTCGACGATGCCGGCTATGTCAAATTGATTGAAATTTTCGATGTGGCGAAATGCTTTGAAATGAATCAGTATCGAATAGTACACGTAAGAAAACATGGAAACAGGTATGCGCGAGTCGTTGGTAGGCCAAATAGGGCCGCTGTGGCATTTGAAAGATGAGGGTGAAAAACGAACAAATTCGACGATGCCGGCTATGTCAAATTGATTGAAATTTTCGATGTGGCGAAATGCTTTGAAATGAATCAGTATCGAATAGTACACGTAAGAAAACATGGAAACAGGTATGCGCGAGTCGTTGGTAGGCCAAATAGGGCCGCTGTGGCATTTGAAAGATGAGGGTGAAAAACGAACAAATTCGACGATGCCGGCTATGTCAAATTGATTGAAATTTTCGATGTGGCGAAATGCTTTGAAATGAATCAGTATCGAATAGTACACGTAAGAAAACATGGAAACAGGTATGCGCGAGTCGTTGGTAGGCCAAATAGGGCCGCTGTGGCATTTGAAAGATGAGGGTGAAAAACGAACAAATTCGACGATGCCGGCTATGTCAAATTGATTGAAATTTTCGATGTGGCGAATGTCAAATTGATTGAAATTTTCGATGTGGCGAAATGCTTTGAAATGAATCAGTATCGAATAGTACACGTAAGAAAACATGGAAACAGGTATCCGCGAGTCGTTGGTAGGCCAAATAGGGCCGCTGTGGCATTTAAAAGATGAGGGTGAAAAACGAACAAATTCGACGATGCCGGCTATGTCAAATTGATTGAAATTTTCGATGTGGCGAAATGCTTTGAAATGAATCAGTATCGAATAGTACACGTAAGAAAACATGGAAACAGGTATGCGCGAGTCGTTGGTAGGCCAAATAGGGCCGCTGTGGCATTTGAAAGATGAGGGTGAAAAACGAACAAATTCGACGATGCCGGCTATGTCAAATTGATTGAAATTTTCGATGTGGCGAAATGCTTTGAAATGAATCAGTATCGAATAGTACACGTAAGAAAACATGGAAACAGGTACGCGCGAGTCGTTGGTAGGCTAAATAGGGCCGCTGTGGCATTTGAAAGATGAGGGTGAAAAACGAACAAATTCGGACGATGCCGGCTATGTCAAATTGATTGAAATTTTCGATGTGGCGAAATGCTTTGAAATGAATCAGTATCGAATAGTACACGTAAGAAAACATGGAAACAGGTATGCGCGAGTCGTTGGTAGGCCAAATAGGGCCGCTGTGGCATTTGAAAGATGAAGGTGAAAAACGAACAAATTCGACGATGCCGGCTATGTCAAATTGATTGAAATTTTCGATGTGGCGAAATGCTTTGAAATGAATCAGTGTCGAATAGTACACGTAAGAAAACATGGAAACAGGTATGCGCGAGTCGTTGGTAGGCCAAATAGGGCCGCTGTGGCATTTGAAAGATGAGGGTGAAAAACGAACAAATTCGACGATGCCGGCTCAAATTGATTGAAATTTTCGATGCGGCGAAATGCTTTGAAATGAATCAGTATCCAATAGTACACGTACGAAAACATGGAAACAGGTATGCGCGAGTCGTTGGTAGGCCAAATAGGGCCGCTGTGGCATTTGAAAGATGAGGGTGAAAAACGAACAAATTCGACGATGCCGGCTGTGTCAAATTGATTGAAATTTTCGATGTGGCGAAATGCTTTGAAATGAATCAGTATCGAATAGTACACGTAAGAAAACATGGAAACAGGTATGCGCGAGTCGTTGGTAGGCCAAACAGGGCCGCTGTGGCATTTGAAAGATGAGGGTGAAAAACGAACAAATTCGACGATGCCGGCTATGTCAAATTGATTGAAATTTTCAATGTGGCGAAATGCTTTGAAATGAATCAGTATCGAATAGTACACGTAAGAAAACATGGAAACAGGTATACGCGAGTCGTTGGTAGGCTAAATAGGGCCGCTGTGGCATTTGAAAGATGAGGGTGAAAAACGAACAAATTCGACGATGCCGGCTATGTCAAATTGATTGAAATTTTTGATGTATCGAAATGCTTTTAAATGAATCAGTATAGAATAGTACACGTAAGAAAACATGGAAAAAGGTATGCGCGAGTCGTTGGTAGGCCAAATAGGGCCGCTGTGGCATTTGAAAGATGAGGGTGAAAAACGAACAAATTCGACGATGCCGGCTATGTCAAATTGATTGAAATTTTCGATGTGGCGAAATGCTTTGAAATGAATCAGTATCGAATAGTACACGTAAGAAAACATGGAAACAGGTATGCGCGAGTCGTTGGTAGGCCAAATAGTGCCGCTGTGGCATTTGAAAGATGAGGGTGAAAAACGAACAAATTCGACGATGCCGGCTATGTCAAATTGATTGAAATTTTCGATGTGGCGAAATGCTTTGAAATGAATCAGTATCGAATAGTACACGTAAGAAAACATGGAAACAGGTATGCGCGAGTCGTTGGTAGGCCAAATAGGGCCGCTGTGGCATTTGAAAGATGAGGGTGAAAAACGAACAAATTCGACGATGCCGACTATGTCAAATTGATTGAAATTTTCGATGTGGCGAAATGCTTTGAAATGAATTAGTATCGAATAGTACACGTAAGAAAACATGGAAACAGGTATGCGCGAGTCGTTGGTAGGCCAAATAGGGCCGCTGTGGCATTTGAAAGATGAGGGTGAAAAACGAACAAATTCGACGATGCCGGCTATGTCAAATTGATTGAAATTTTCGATGTGGCGAAATGCTTTGAAATGAATCAGTATCGAATAGTACACGTAAGAAAACATGGAAACAGGTATGCGCGAGTCGTTGGTAGGCCAAATAGGGCCGCTGTGGCATTTGAAAGATGAGGGTGAAAAACGAACAAATTCGACGATGCCGGCTATGTCAAATTGATTGAAATTTTCGATGTGGCGAAATGCTTTGAAATGAATCAGTATCGAATAGTACACGTAAGAAAACATGGAAACAGGTATGCGCGCGTCGTTGGTAGGCCAAATAGGGCCGCTGTGGCATTTGAAAGATGAGGGTGAAAAACGAACAAATTCGACGATGCCGGCTATGTCAAATTGATTGAAATTTTCGATGTGGCGAAATGCTTTGAAATGAATCAGTATCGAATAGTACACGTAAGAAAACATGGAAACAGGTATGCGCGAGTCGTTGGTAGGCCAAATAGGGCCGCTGTGGCATTTGAAAGATGAGGGTGAAAAACGAACAAATTCGACGATGCCGACTATGTCAAATTGATTGAAATTTACGATGTGGCGAAATGCTTTGAAATGAATTAGTATCGAATAGTACACGTAAGAAAACATGGAAACAGGTATGCGCGAGTCGTTGGTAGGCCAAATAGGGCCGCTGTGGCATTTGAAAGATGAGGGTGAAAAACGAACAAATTCGACGATGCCGGCTATGTCAAATTGATTGAAATTTTCGATGTGGCGAAATGCTTTGAAATGAATCAGTATCGAATAGTACACGTAAGAAAACATGGAAACAGGTATGCGCGAGTCGTTGGTAGGCCAAATAGGGCCGCTGTGGCATTTGAAAGATGAGGGTGAAAAACGAACAAATTCGACGATGCCGGCTATGTCAAATTGATTGAAATTTTCGATGTGGCAAAATGCTTTGAAATGAATCAATATCGAATAGTACACGTAAGAAAACATGGAAACAGGTATGCGCGAGTCGTTGGTAGGCCAAATAGGGCCGCTGTGGCATTTGAAAGATGAGGGTGAAAAACGAACAAATTCGACGATGCCGGCTATGTCAAATTGATTGAAATTTTCGATGTGGCGAAATGCTTTGAAATGAATCAGTATCGAATAGAACACGTAAGAAAACATGGAAAGAGGTATGCGCGAGTCGTTGGTAGGCCAAATAGGGCCGCTGTGGCATTTGAAAGATGAGGGTGGAAAACGAACAAATGCGACGATGCCGGCTATGTCAAATTGATTGAAATTTTCGATGTGGCGAAATGCTTTGAAATGAATCAGTATAGGGTAGTACACGTAAGAAAACATGGAAACAGGTATGCGCGAGGCGTTGGTAGGCCAAATAGGGCCGCTGTGGCATTTGAAAGATGAGGGTGAAAAAAGAACAAATTCGACGATGCCGGCAATGTCAAATTGATTGAAATTTTCGATGTGGCGAAATGCTTTGAAATGAATCAGTATCGAATAGTACACGTAAGAAAACATGGAAACAGGTATGCGCGCGTCGTTGGTAGGCCAAATAGGGCCGCTGTGGCATTTGAAAGATGAGGGTGAAAAACGAACAAATTCGACGATGCCGGCTATGTCAAATTGATTGAAATTTTCGATGTGGCGAAATGCTTTGAAATGAATCAGTATCGAATAGTACACGTAAGAAAACATGGAAACAGGTATGCGCGAGTCGTTGGTAGGCCAAATAGGGCCGCTGTGGCATTTGAAAGATGAGGGTGAAAAACGAACAAATTCGACGATGCCGGCTATGTCAAATTGATTGAAATTTTCGATGTGGCGAAATACTTTGAAATGAATCAGTATCGAATAGTACACGTAAGAAAACATGGAAACAGGTATGTGCGAGTCGTTGGTAGGCCAAATAGGGCCGCTGTGGCATTTGAAAGATGAGGGTGAAAAACGAACAAATTCGACGATGCCGGCTATGTCAAATTGATTGAAATTTTCGATGTGGCGAAATGCTTTTAAATGAATCAGTATAGAATAGTACACGTAAGAAAACATGGATGTAGGTATGCGCGAGTCGTTGGTAGGCCAAATAGGGCCGCTGTGGCATTTGAAAGATGAGGGTGAAAAACGAACTAATTCGACGATGCCGGCTATGTCAAATTGATTGAAATTTTCGATGTGGCGAAATGCTTTGAAATGAATCAGTATCGAATAGTACACGTAAGAAAACATGGAAACAGGTATGCGCGAGTCGTTGGTAGGCCAAATAGGGCCGCTGTGGCATTTGAAAGATGAGGGTGAAAAACGAACAAATTCGACGATGCCGACTATGTAAAATTGATTGAAATTTTCGATGTGGCGAAATGCTTTGAAATGAATTAGTATCGAATAGTACACGTAAGAAAACATGGAAACAGGTATGCGCGAGGCGTTGGTAGGCCAAATAGGGCCGCTGTGGCATTTGAAAGATGAGGGTGAAAAAAGAACAAATTCGACGATGCCGGCAATGTCAAATTGATTGAAATTTTCGATGTGGCGAAATGCTTTGAAATGAATCAGTATCGAATAGTACACGTAAGAAAACATGGAAACAGGTATGCGCGCGTCGTTGGTAGGCCAAATAGGGCCGCTGTGGCATTTGAAAGATGAGGGTGAAAAACGAACAAATTCGACGATGCCGACTATGTCAAATTGATTGAAATTTTCGATGTGGCGAAATGCTTTGAAATGAATCAGTATCGAATAGTACACGTAAGAAAACATGGAAACAGGTATGCGCGAGGCGTTGGTAGGCCAAATAGGGCCGCTGTGGCATTTGAAAGATGAGGGTGAAAAAAGAACAAATTCGACGATGCCGGCAATGTCAAATTGATTGAAATTTTCGATGTGGCGAAATGCTTTGAAATGAATCAGTATCGAATAGTACACGTAAGAAAACATGGAAACAGGTATGCGCGCGTCGTTGGTAGGCCAAATAGGGCCGCTGTGGCATTTGAAAGATGAGGGTGAAAAACGAACAAATTCGACGATGCCGGCTATGTCAAATTGATTGAAATTTTCGATGTGGCGAAATGCTTTGAAATGAATCAGTATCGAATAGTACACGTAAGAAAACATGGAAACAGGTATGCGCGAGTCGTTGGTAGGCCAAATAGGGCCGCTGTGGCATTTGAAAGATGAGGGTGAAAAACGAACAAATTCGACGATGCCGGCTATGTCAAATTGATTGAAATTTTCGATGTGGCGAAATACTTTGAAATGAATCAGTATCGAATAGTACACGTAAGAAAACATGGAAACAGGTATGTGCGAGTCGTTGGTAGGCCAAATAGGGCCGCTGTGGCATTTGAAAGATGAGGGTGAAAAACGAACAAATTCGACGATGCCGGCTATGTCAAATTGATTGAAATTTTCGATGTGGCGAAATGCTTTTAAATGAATCAGTATAGAATAGTACACGTAAGAAAACATGGATATAGGTATGCGCGAGTCGTTGGTAGGCCAAATAGGGCCGCTGTGGCATTTGAAAGATGAGGGTGAAAAACGAACTAATTCGACGATGCCGGCTATGTCAAATTGATTGAAATTTTCGATGTGGCGAAATGCTTTGAAATGAATCAGTATCGAATAGTACACGTAAGAAAACATGGAAACAGGTATGTGCGAGTCGTTGGTAGGCCAAATAGGGCCGCTGTGGCATTTGAAAGATGAGGGTGAAAAACGAACAAATTCGACGATGCCGACTATGTCAAATTGATTGAAATTTTCGATGTGGCGAAATGCTTTGAAATGAATCAGTATAGGGTAGTACACGTAAGAAAACATGGAAACAGGTATGCGCGAGGCGTTGGTAGGCCAAATAGGGCCGCTGTGGCATTTGAAAGATGAGGGTGAAAAAAGAACAAATTCGACGATGCCGGCAATGTCAAATTGATTGAAATTTTCGATGTGGCGAAATGCTTTGAAATGAATCAGTATCGAATAGTACACGTAAGAAAACATGGAAACAGGTATGCGCGCGTCGTTGGTAGGCCAAATAGGGCCGCTGTGGCATTTGAAAGATGAGGGTGAAAAACGAACAAATTCGACGATGCCGGCTATGTCAAATTGATTGAAATTTTCGATGTGGCGAAATGCTTTGAAATGAATCAGTATCGAATAGTACACGTAAGAAAACATGGAAACAGGTATGCGCGAGTCGTTGGTAGGCCAAATAGGGCCGCTGTGGCATTTGAAAGATGAGGGTGAAAAACGAACAAATTCGACGATGCCGGCTATGTCAAATTGATTGAAATTTTCGATGTGGCGAAATACTTTGAAATGAATCAGTATCGAATAGTACACGTAAGAAAACATGGAAACAGGTATGTGCGAGTCGTTGGTAGGCCAAATAGGGCCGCTGTGGCATTTGAAAGATGAGGGTGAAAAACGAACAAATTCGACGATGCCGGCTATGTCAAATTGATTGAAATTTTCGATGTGGCGAAATGCTTTTAAATGAATCAGTATAGAATAGTACACGTAAGAAAACATGGATATAGGTATGCGCGAGTCGTTGGTAGGCCAAATAGGGCCGCTGTGGCATTTGAAAGATGAGGGTGAAAAACGAACTAATTCGACGATGCCGGCTATGTCAAATTGATTGAAATTTTCGATGTGGCGAAATGCTTTGAAATGAATCAGTATCGAATAGTACACGTAAGAAAACATGGAAACAGGTATGTGCGAGTCGTTGGTAGGCCAAATAGGGCCGCTGTGGCATTTGAAAGATGAGGGTGAAAAACGAACAAATTCGACGATGCCGGCTATGTCAAATTGATTGAAATTTTCGATGTGGCGAAATACTTTGAAATGAATCAGTATCGAATAGTACACGTAAGAAAACATGGAAACAGGTATGTGCGAGTCGTTGGTAGGCCAAATAGGGCCGCTGTGGCATTTGAAAGATGAGGGTGAAAAACGAACAAATTCGACGATGCCGGCTATGTCAAATTGATTGAAATTTTCGATGTGGCGAAATGCTTTTAAATGAATCAGTATAGAATAGTACACGTAAGAAAACATGGATATAGGTATGCGCGAGTCGTTGGTAGGCCAAATAGGGCCGCTGTGGCATTTGAAAGATGAGGGTGAAAAACGAACTAATTCGACGATGCCGGCTATGTCAAATTGATTGAAATTTTCGATGTGGCGAAATGCTTTGAAATGAATCAGTATCGAATAGTACACGTAAGAAAACATGGAAACAGGTATGCGCGAGTCGTTGGTAGGCCAAATAGGGCCGCTGTGGCATTTGAAAGATGAGGGTGAAAAACGAACAAATTCGACGATGCCGGCTATGTCAAATTGATTGAAATTTTCGATGTGGCGAAATGCTTTGAAATGAATCAGTATCGAATAGTACACGTAAGAAAACATGGAAACAGGTATGCGCGCGTCGTTGGTAGGCCAAATAGGGCCGCTGTGGCATTTGAAAGATGAGGGTGAAAAACGAACAAATTCGACGATGCCGGCTATGTCAAATTGATTGAAATTTTCGATGTGGCGAAATGCTTTGAAATGAATCAGTATCGAATAGTACACGTAAGAAAACATGGAAACAGGTATGCGCGAGTCGTTGGTAGGCCAAATAGGGCCGCTGTGGCATTTGAAAGATGAGGGTGAAAAACGAACAAATTCGACGATGCCGGCTATGTCAAATTGATTGAAATTTTCGATGTGGCGAAATGCTTTGAAATGAATCAGTATCGAATAGTACACGTAAGAAAACATGGAAACAGGTATGCGCGAGTCGTTGGTAGGCCAAATAGGGCCGCTGTGGCATTTGAAAGATGAGGGTGAAAAACGAACAAATTCGACGATGCCGGCTATGTCAAATTGATTGAAATTTTCGATGTGGCGAAATGCTTTGAAATGAATCAGTATCGAATAGTACACGTAAGAAAACATGGAAACAGGTATGCGCGCGTCGTTGGTAGGCCAAATAGGGCCGCTGTGGCATTTGAAAGATGAGGGTGAAAAACGAACAAATTCGACGATGCCGGCTATGTCAAATTGATTGAAATTTTCGATGTGGCGAAATGCTTTGAAATGAATCAGTATCGAATAGTACACGTAAGAAAACATGGAAACAGGTATGCGCGAGTCGTTGGTAGGCCAAATAGGGCCGCTGTGGCATTTGAAAGATGAGGGTGAAAAACGAACAAATTCGACGATGCCGGCTATGTCAAATCGATTGAAATTTTCGATGTGGCGAAATGCTTTGAAATGAATCAGTATCGAATAGTACACGTAAGAAAACATGGAAACAGGTATGCGCGAGTCGTTGGTAGGCCAAATAGGGCCGCTGTGGCATTTGAGGGTGAAAAACGAACAAATTCGACGATGCCGACTATGTCAAATTGATTGAAATTTTCGATGTGGCGAAATGCTTTGAAATGAATTAGTATCGAATAGTACACGTAAGAAAACATGGAAACAGGTATGCGCGAGTCGTTGGTAGGCCAAATAGGGCCGCTGTGGCATTTGAAAGATGAGGGTGAAAAACGAACAAATTCGACGATGCCGGCTATGTCAAATTGATTGAAATTTTCGATGTGGCGAAATGCTTTGAAATGAATCAGTATCGAATAGTACACGTAAGAAAACATGGAAACAGGTATGCGCGCGTCGTTGGTAGGCCAAATAGGGCCGCTGTGGCATTTGAAAGATGAGGGTGAAAAACGAACAAATTCGACGATGCCGGCTATGTCAAATTGATTGAAATTTTCGATGTGGCGAAATGCTTTGAAATGAATCAGTATCGAATAGTACACGTAAGAAAACATGGAAACAGGTATGCGCGAGTCGTTGGTAGGCCAAATAGGGCCGCTGTGGCATTTGAAAGATGAGGGTGAAAAACGAACAAATTCGACGATGCCGACTATGTCAAATTGATTGAAATTTTCGATGTGGCGAAATGCTTTGAAATGAATTAGTATCGAATAGTACACGTAAGAAAACATGGAAACAGGTATGCGCGAGTCGTTGGTAGGCCAAATAGGGCCGCTGTGGCATTTGAAAGATGAGGGTGAAAAACGAACAAATTCGACGATGCCGGCTATGTCAAATTGATTGAAATTTTCGATGTGGCGAAATGCTTTGAAATGAATCAGTATCGAATAGTACACGTAAGAAAACATGGAAACAGGTATGCGCGAGTCGTTGGTAGGCCAAATAGGGCCGCTGTGGCATTTGAAAGATGAGGGTGAAAAACGAACAAATTCGACGATGCCGGCTATGTCAAATTGATTGAAATTTTCGATGTGGCGAAATGCTTTGAAATGAATCAGTATCGAATAGTACACGTAAGAAAACATGGAAACAGGTATGCGCGCGTCGTTGGTAGGCCAAATAGGGCCGCTGTGGCATTTGAAAGATGAGGGTGAAAAACGAACAAATTCGACGATGCCGGCTATGTCAAATTGATTGAAATTTTCGATGTGGCGAAATGCTTTGAAATGAATCAGTATCGAATAGTACACGTAAGAAAACATGGAAACAGGTATGCGCGAGTCGTTGGTAGGTCAAATACGGCCGCTGTGGCATTTGAAAGATGAGGGTGAAAAACGAACAAATTCGACGATGCCGACTATGTCAAATTGATTGAAATTTTCGATGTGGCGAAATGCTTTGAAATGAATTAGTATCGAATAGTACACGTAAGAAAACATGGAAACAGGTATGCGCGAGTCGTTGGTAGGCCAAATAGGGCCGCTGTGGCATTTGAAAGATGAGGGTGAAAAACGAACAAATTCGACGATGTCAAATTGATTGAAATTTTCGATGTGGCGAAATGCTTTGAAATGAATCAGTATCGAATAGTACACGTAAGAAAACATGGAAACAGGTATGCGCGAGTCGTTGGTAGGCCAAATAGGGCCGCTGTGGCATTTGAAAGATGAGGGTGAAAAACGAACAAATTCGACGATGCCGGCTATGTCAAATTGATTGAAATTTTCGATGTGGCGAAATGCTTTGAAATGAATCAGTATCGAATAGTACACGTAAGAAAACATGGAAACAGGTATGCGCGAGTCGTTGGTAGGCCAAATAGGGCCGCTGTGGCATTTGAAAGATGAGGGTGAAAAACGAACAAATTCGACGATGCCGGCTATGTCAAATTTCTTGAAATTTTCGATGTGGCGAAATGCTTTGAAATGAATCAGTATCGAATAGTGCACGTGAGAAAACATGGAAACAGGTATGCGCGAGTCGTTGGTAGGCCAAATAGGGCCGCTGTGGCATTTGAAAGATGAGGGTGAAAAACGAACAAATTCGACGATGCCGGCTATGTCAAATTGATTGAAATTTTCGATGTGGCGAAATGCTTTGAAATGAATCAGTATCGAATAGTACACGTAAGAAAACATGGAAACAGGTATGCGCGAGTCGTTGGTAGGCCAAATAGGGCCGCTGTGGCATTTGAAAGATGAGGGTGAAAAACGAACAAATTCGACGATGCCGGTTATGTCAAATTGATTGAAATTTTCGATGTGGCGAAATGCTTTGAAATGAATCAGTATCGAATAGTACACGTAAGAAAACATGGAAACAGGTATGCGCGAGTCGTTGGTAGGCCAAATAGGGCCGCTGTGGCATTTGAAAGATGAGGGTGAAAAACGAACAAATTCGACGATGCCGGCTATGTCAAATTGATTGAAATTTTCGATGTGGCGAAATGCTTTGAAATGAATTAGTATCGAATAGTACACGTAAGAAAACATGGAAACAGGTATGCGCGAGTCGTTGGTAGGCCAAATAGGGCCGCTGTGGCATTTGAAAGATGAGGGTGAAAAACGAACAAATTCGACGATGTCAAATTGATTGAAATTTTCGATGTGGCGAAATGCTTTGAAATGAATCAGTATCGAATAGTACACTTAAGAAAACATGGAAACAGGTATGCGCGAGTCGTTGGTAGGCCAAATAGGGCCGCTGTGGCATTTGAAAGATGAGGGTGAAAAACGAACAAATTCGACGATGCCGACTATGTCAAATTGATTGAAATTTTCGATGTGGCGAAATGCTTTGAAATGAATTAGTATCGAATAGTACACGTAAGAAAACATGGAAACAGGTATGCGCGAGTCGTTGGTAGGCCAAATAGGGCCGCTGTGGCATTTGAAAGATGAGGGTGAAAAACGAACAAATTCGACGATGCCGGCTATGTCAAATTGATTGAAATTTTCGATGTGGCGAAATGCTTTGAAATGAATCAGTATCGAATAGTACACGTAAGAAAACATGGAAACAGGTATGCGCGAGTCGTTGGTAGGCCAAATAGGGCCGCTGTGGCATTTGAAAGATGAGGGTGAAAAACGAACAAATTCGACGATGCCGGCTATGTCAAATTGATTGAAATTTTCGATGTGGCGAAATGCTTTGAAATGAATCAGTATCGAATAGTACACGTAAGAAAACATGGAAACAGGTATGCGCGCGTCGTTGGTAGGCCAAATAGGGCCGCTGTGGCATTTGAAAGATGAGGGTGAAAAACGAACAAATTCGACGATGCCGGCTATGTCAAATTGATTGAAATTTTCGATGTGGCGAAATGCTTTGAAATGAATCAGTATCGAATAGTACACGTAAGAAAACATGGAAACAGGTATGCGCGAGTCGTTGGTAGGCCAAATAGGGCCGCTGTGGCATTTGAAAGATGAGGGTGAAAAACGAACAAATTCGACGATGCCGACTATGTCAAATTGATTGAAATTTTCGATGTGGCGAAATGCTTTGAAATGAATTAGTATCGAATAGTACACGTAAGAAAACATGGAAACAGGTATGCGCGAGTCGTTGGTAGGCCAAATAGGGCCGCTGTGGCATTTGAAAGATGAGGGTGAAAAACGAACAAATTCGACGATGCCGGCTATGTCAAATTGATTGAAATTTTCGATGTGGCAAAATGCTTTGAAATGAATCAATATCGAATAGTACACGTAAGAAAACATGGAAACAGGTATGCGCGAGTCGTTGGTAGGCCAAATAGGGCCGCTGTGGCATTTGAAAGATGAGGGTGAAAAACGAACAAATTCGACGATGCCGGCTATGTCAAATTGATTGAAATTTTCGATGTGGCGAAATGCTTTGAAATGAATCAGTATCGAATAGAACACGTAAGAAAACATGGAAAGAGGTATGCGCGAGGCGTTGGTAGGCCAAATAGGGCCGCTGTGGCATTTGAAAGATGAGGGTGGAAAACGAACAAATGCGACGATGCCGGCTATGTCAAATTGATTGAAATTTTCGATGTGGCGAAATGCTTTGAAATGAATCAGTATAGGGTAGTACACGTAAGAAAACATGGAAACAGGTATGCGCGAGGCGTTGGTAGGCCAAATAGGGCCGCTGTGGCATTTGAAAGATGAGGGTGAAAAACGAACAAATTCGACGATGCCGGCAATGTCAAATTGATTGAAATTTTCGATGTGGCGAAATGCTTTGAAATGAATCAGTATCGAATAGTACACGTAAGAAAACATGGAAACAGGTATGCGCGCGTCGTTGGTAGGCCAAATAGGGCCGCTGTGGCATTTGAAAGATGAGGGTGAAAAACGAACAAATTCGGTGATGCCGGCTATGTCAAATTGATTGAAATTTTCGATGTGGCCAAATGCTTTGAAATGAATCTGTATCGAATAGTACACGTAAGAAAACATGGAAACAGGTATGCGCGAGTCGTTGGTAGGCCAAATAGGGCCGCTGTGGCATTTGAAAGATGAGGGTGAAAAACGAACAAATTCGACGATGCCGGCTATGTCAAATTGATTGAAATTTTCGATGTGGCGAAATACTTTGAAATGAATCAGTATCGAATAGTACACGTAAGAAAACATGGAAACAGGTATGTGCGAGTCGTTGGTAGGCCAAATAGGGCCGCTGTGGCATTTGAAAGATGAGGGTGAAAAACGAACAAATTCGACGATGCCGGCTATGTCAAATTGATTGAAATTTTCGATGTGGCGAAATGCTTTTAAATGAATCAGTATAGAATAGTACACGTAAGAAAACATGGATATAGGTATGCGCGAGTCGTTGGTAGGCCAAATAGGGCCGCTGTGGCATTTGAAAGATGAGGGTGAAAAACGAACTAATTCGACGATGCCGGCTATGTCAAATTGATTGAAATTTTCGATGTGGCGAAATGCTTTGAAATGAATCAGTATCGAATAGTACACGTAAGAAAACATGGAAACAGGTATGCGCGCGTCGTTGGTAGGGCAAATAGGGCCGCTGTGGCATTTGAAAGATGAGGGTGAAAAACGAACAAATTCGACGATGCCGGCTATGTCAAATTGATTGAAATTTTCGATGTGGCGAAATGCTTTGAAATGAATCAGTATCGAATAGTACACGTAAGAAAACATGGAAACAGGTATGCGCGAGGCGTTGGTAGGCCATATAGGGCCGCTGTGGCATTTGAAAGATGAGGGTGAAAAACGAACAAATTCGACGATGCCGGCTATGTCAAATTGATTGAAATTTTCGATGGGGCGAAATGCTTCGAAATGAATCAGTATCGAATAGTACACGTAAGAAAACATGGAAACAGGTATGCGCGAGTCGTTGGTAGGCTAAATAGGGCCGCTGTGGCATTTGAAAGATGAGGGTGAAAAACGAACAAATTCGACGATGCCGGCTATGTCAAATTGATTGAAATTTTCGATGTGGCGAAATGCTTTGAAATGAATCAGTATCGAATAGTACACGTAAGAAAACATGGAAACAGGTATGCGCGAGTCGTTCTTAGGCTAAATAGGGCCGCTGTGGCATTTGAAAGATGAGGGTGAAAAACGAACAAATTCGACGATGCCGGCTATGTCAAATTGATTGAAATTTTCGATGTGGCGAAATGCTGTGAAATGAATCAGTATCGAATAGTACACGTAAGAAAGCATGGAAACAGGTATGCGCGAGTCGTTGGTAGGCCAAATAGGGCCGCTGTGGCATTTGAAAGATGAGGGTGAAAAACGAACAAATTCGACGATGCCGGCTATGTCAAATTGATTGAAATTTTCGATGTGGCGAAATGCTTTGAAATGAATCAGTATCGAATAGTACACGTAAGAAAACATGGAAAGAGGTATGCGCGAGTCGTTGGTAGGCCAAATAGGGCCGCTGTGGCATTTGAAAGATGAGGGTGAAAAACGAACAAATTCGACGATGCCGGCTATGTCAAATTGATTGAAATTTTCGATGTGGCGAAATGCTTGGAAATGAATCAGTATCGAATAGTACACGTAAGAAAACATGGAAACAGGTATGCGCGAGTCGTTGGTAGGCCAAATAGGGCCGCTGTGGCATTTGAAAGATGAGGGTGAAAAACGAACAAATTCGACGATGCCGGCTATGTCAAATTGATTGAAATTTTCGATGTGGCGAAATGCATTGAAATGAATCAGTATCGAATAGTACACGTAAGAAAACATGAAAACAGGTATGCGCGAGTCGTTGGTAGGCCAAATAGGGCCGCTGTGGCATTTGAAAGATGAGGGTGAAAAACGAACAAATTCGACGATGCCGACTATGTCAAATTGATTGAAATTTTCGATGTGGCGAAATGCTTGGAAATGAATCAGTATCGAATAGTACACGTAAGAAAACATGGAAACAGGTATGCGCGAGTCGTTGGTAGGCCAAATAGGGCCGCTGTGGCATTTGAAAGATGAGGGTGAAAAACGAACAAATTCGACGATGCCGACTATGTCAAATTGATTGAAATTTTCGATGTGGCGAAATGCTTTGAAATGAATTAGTATCGAATAGTACACGTAAGAAAACATGGAAACAGGTATGCGCGAGTCGTTGGTAGGCCAAATAGGGCCGCTGTGGCATTTGAAAGATGAGGGTGAAAAACGAACAAATTCGACGATGCCGGCTATGTCAAATTGATTGAAATTTTCGATGTGGCGAAATGCTTTGAAATGAATCAGTATCGAATAGTACACGTAAGAAAACATGGAAACAGGTATGCGCGAGTCGTTGGTAGGCCAAATAGGGCCGCTGTGGCATTTGAAAGATGAGGGTGAAAAACGAACAAATTCGACGATGCCGGCTATGTCAAATTGATTGAAATTTTCGATGTGGCGAAATGCATTGAAATGAATCAGTATCGAATAGTACACGTAAGAAAACATGGAAACAGGTATGCGCGAGTCGTTGGTAGGCCAAATAGGGCCGCTGTGGCATTTGAAAGATGAGGGTGAAAAACGAACAAATTCGACGATGCCGACTATGTCAAATTGATTGAAATTTTCGATGTGGCGAAATGCTTGGAAATGAATCAGTATCGAATAGTACACGTAAGAAAACATGGAAACAGGTATGCGCGAGTCGTTGGTAGGCCAAATAGGGCCGCTGTGGCATTTGAAAGATGAGGGTGAAAAACGAACAAATTCGACGATGCCGGCTATGTCAAATTGATTGAAATTTACGATGTGGCGAAATGCTTTGAAATGAATTAGTATCGAATAGTACACGTAAGAAAACATGGAAACAGGTATGCGCGAGTCGTTGGTAGGCCAAATAGGGCCGCTGTGGCATTTGAAAGATGAGGGTGAAAAACGAACAAATTCGACGATGCCGGCTATGTCAAATTGATTGAAATTTTCGATGTGGCGAAATGCTTTGAAATGAATCAGTATCGAATAGTACACGTAAGAAAACATGGAAACAGGTATGCGCGAGTCGTTGGTAGGCCAAATAGGGCCGCTGTGGCATTTGAAAGATGAGGGTGAAAAACGAACAAATTCGACGATGCCGGCTATGTCAAATTGATTGAAATTTTCGATGTGGCAAAATGCTTTGAAATGAATCAATATCGAATAGTACACGTAAGAAAACATGGAAACAGGTATGCGCGAGTCGTTGGTTGGCCAAATAGGGCCGCTGTGGCATTTGAAAGATGAGGGTGAAAAACGAACAAATTCGACGATGCCGGCTATGTCAAATTGATTGAAATTTTCGATGTGGCGAAATGCTTTGAAATGAATCAGTATCGAATAGAACACGTAAGAAAACATGGAAAGAGGTATGCGCGAGTCGTTGGTAGGCCAAATAGGGCCGCTGTGGCATTTGAAAGATGAGGGTGGAAAACGAACAAATGCGACGATGCCGGCTATGTCAAATTGATTGAAATTTTCGATGTGGCGAAATGCTTGGAAATGAATCAGTATCGAATAGTACACGTAAGAAAACATGGAAACAGGTATGCGCGAGTCGTTGGTAGGCCAAATAGGGCCGCTGTGGCATTTGAAAGATGAGGGTGAAAAACGAACAAATTCGACGATGCCGACTATGTCAAATTGATTGAAATTTTCGATGTGGCGAAATGCTTTGAAATGAATTAGTATCGAATAGTACACGTAAGAAAACATGGAAACAGGTATGCGCGAGTCGTTGGTAGGCCAAATAGGGCCGCTGTGGCATTTGAAAGATGAGGGTGAAAAACGAACAAATTCGACGATGCCGGCTATGTCAAATTGATTGAAATTTTCGATGTGGCGAAATGCTTTGAAATGAATCAGTATCGAATAGTACACGTAAGAAAACATGGAAACAGGTATGCGCGAGTCGTTGGTAGGCCAAATAGGGCCGCTGTGGCATTTGAAAGATGAGGGTGAAAAACGAACAAATTCGACGATGCCGGCTATGTCAAATTGATTGAAATTTTCGATGTGGCAAAATGCTTTGAAATGAATCAATATCGAATAGTACACGTAAGAAAACATGGAAACAGGTATGCGCGAGTCGTTGGTAGGCCAAATAGGGCCGCTGTGGCATTTGAAAGATGAGGGTGAAAAACGAACAAATTCGACGATGCCGGCTATGTCAAATTGATTGAAATTTTCGATGTGGCGAAATGCTTTGAAATGAATCAGTATCGAATAGAACACGTAAGAAAACATGGAAAGAGGTATGCGCGAGTCGTTGGTAGGCCAAATAGGGCCGCTGTGGCATTTGAAAGATGAGGGTGGAAAACGAACAAATGCGACGATGCCGGCTATGTCAAATTGATTGAAATTTTCGATGTGGCGAAATGCTTTGAAATGAATCAGTATAGGGTAGTACACGTAAGAAAACATGGAAACAGGTATGCGCGAGGCGTTGGTAGGCCAAATAGGGCCGCTGTGGCATTTGAAAGATGAGGGTGAAAAACGAACAAATTCGACGATGCCGGCAATGTCAAATTGATTGAAATTTTCGATGTGGCGAAATGCTTTGAAATGAATCAGTATCGAATAGAACACGTAAGAAAACATGGAAAGAGGTATGCGCGAGTCGTTGGTAGGCCAAATAGGGCCGCTGTGGCATTTGAAAGATGAGGGTGGAAAACGAACAAATGCGACGATGCCGGCTATGTCAAATTGATTGAAATTTTCGATGTGGCGAAATGCTTTGAAATGAATCAGTATAGGGTAGTACACGTAAGAAAACATGGAAACAGGTATGCGCGAGGCGTTGGTAGGCCAAATAGGGCCGCTGTGGCATTTGAAAGATGAGGGTGAAAAACGAACAAATTCGACGATGCCGGCAATGTCAAATTGATTGAAATTTTCGATGTGGCGAAATGCTTTGAAATGAATCAGTATCGAATAGTACACGTAAGAAAACATGGAAACAGGTATGCGCGCGTCGTTGGTAGGCCAAATAGGGCCGCTGTGGCATTTGAAAGATGAGGGTGAAAAACGAACAAATTCGACGATGCCGGCTATGTCAAATTGATTGAAATTTTCGATGTGGCGAAATGCTTTGAAATGAATCAGTATCGAATAGTACACGTAAGAAAACATGGAAACAGGTATGCGCGCGTCGTTGGTAGGCCAAATAGGGCCGCTGTGGCATTTGAAAGATGAGGGTGAAAAACGAACTAATTCGACGATGCCGGCTATGTCAAATTGATTGAAATTTTCGATGTGGCAAAATGCATTGAAATGAATTAGTATCGAATAGTACACGTAAGAAAACATGGAAACAGGTATGCGCGAGTCGTTGGTAGGCCAAATAGGGCCGCTGTCAAATTGATTGAAATTTTCGATGTGGCGAAATGCTTTGAAATGAATTAGTATCGAATAGTACACGTAAGAAAACATGGAAACAGGTATGCGCGAGTCGTTGGTAGGCCAAATAGGGCCGCTGTGGCATTTGAAAGATGTGGGTGAAAAACGAACAAATTCGACGATGCCGGCTATGTCAAATTGATTGAAATTTTCGATGTGGCGAAATGCTTTGAAATGAATCAGTATCGAATAGTACACGTAAGAAAACATGGAAACAGGTATGCGCGAGTCGTTGGTAGGCCAAATAGGGCCGCTGTGGCATTTGAAAGATGAGGGTGAAAAACGAACAAATTCGACGATGCCGGCTATGTCAAATTGATTGAAATTTTCGATGTGGCAAAATGCTTTGAAATGAATCAATATCGAATAGTACACGTAAGAAAACATGGAAACAGGTATGCGCGAGTCGTTGGTAGGCCAAATAGGGCCGCTGTGGCATTTGAAAGATGAGGGTGAAAAACGAACAAATTCGACGATGCCGGCTATGTCAAATTGATTGAAATTTTCGATGTGGCGAAATGCTTTGAAATGAATCAGTATCGAATAGAACACGTAAGAAAACATGGAAAGAGGTATGCGCGAGTCGTTGGTAGGCCAAATAGGGCCGCTGTGGCATTTGAAAGATGAGGGTGAAAAACGAACAAATGCGACGATGCCGGCTATGTCAAATTGATTGAAATTTTCGATGTGGCGAAATGCTTTGAAATGAATCAGTATAGGGTAGTACACGTAAGAAAACATGGAAACAGGTATGCGCGAGGCGTTGGTAGGCCAAATAGGGCCGCTGTGGCATTTGAAAGATGAGGGTGAAAAACGAACAAATTCGACGATGCCGGCAATGTCAAATTGATTGAAATTTTCGATGTGGCGAAATGCTTTGAAATGAATCAGTATCGAATAGTACACGTAAGAAAACATGGAAACAGGTATGCGCGCGTCGTTGGTAGGCCAAATAGGGCCGCTGTGGCATTTGAAAGATGAGGGTGAAAAACGAACAAATTCGACGATGCCGGCTATGTCAAATTGATTGAAATTTTCGATGTGGCGAAATGCTTTGAAATGAATCAGTATCGAATAGTACACGTAAGAAAACATGGAAACAGGTATGCGCGAGTCGTTGGTAGGCCAAATAGGGCCGCTGTGGCATTTGAAAGATGAGGGTGAAAAACGAACAAATTCGACGATGCCGGCTATGTCAAATTGATTGAAATTTTCGATGTGGCGAAATACTTTGAAATGAATCAGTATCGAATAGTACACGTAAGAAAACATGGAAACATTTATGTGCGAGTCGTTGGTAGGCCAAATAGGGCCGCTGTGGCATTTGAAAGATGAGGGTGAAAAACGAACAAATTCGACGATGCCGGCTATGTCAAATTGATTGAAATGTTCGATGTGGCGAAATGCTTTTAAATGAATCAGTATAGAATAGTACACGTAAGAAAACATGGATATAGGTATGCGCGAGTCGTTGGTAGGCCAAATAGGGCCGCTGTGGCATTTGAAAGATGAGGGTGAAAAACGAACTAATTCGACGATGCCGGCTATGTCAAATTGATTGAAATTTTCGATGTGGCGAAATGCTTTGAAATGAATCAGTATCGAATAGTACACGTAAGAAACATGGAAACAGGTATGCGCGCGTCGTTGGTAGGCCAAATAGGGCCGCTGTGGCATTTGAAAGATGAGGGTGAAAAACGAACAAATTCGACGATGCCGGCTATGTCAAATTGATTGAAATTTTCGATGTGGCGAAATGCTTTGAAATGAATCAGTATCGAATAGTACACGTAAGAAAACATGGAAACAGGTATGCGCGAGGCGTTGGTAGGCCAAATAGGGCCGCTGTGGCATTTGAAAGATGAGGGTGAAAAACGAACAAATTCGACGATGCCGGCTATGTCAAATTGATTGAAATTTTCGATGGGGCGAAATGCTTTGAAATGAATCAGTATCGAATAGTACACGTAAGAAAACATGGAAACAGGTATGCGCGAGTCGTTAGTAGGCTAAATAGGGCCGCTGTGGCATTTGAAAGATGAGGGTGAAAAACGAACAAATTCGACGATGCCGGCTATGTCAAATTGATTGAAATTTTCGATGTGGCGAAATGCTTTGAAATGAATCAGTATCGAATAGTACACGTAAGAAAACATGGAAACAGGTATGCGCGAGTCGTTGGTAGGCTAAATAGGGCCGCTGTGGCATTTGAAAGATGAGGGTGAAAAACGAACAAATTCGACGATGCCGGCTATGTCAAATTGATTGAAATTTTCGATGTGGCGAAATGCTGTGAAATGAATCAGTATCGAATAGTACACGTAAGAAAGCATGGAAACAGGTATGCGCGAGTCGTTGGTAGGCCAAATAGGGCCGCTGTGGCATTTGAAAGATGAGGGTGAAAAACGAACAAATTCGACGATGCCGGCTATGTCAAATTGATTGAAATTTTCGATGTGGCGAAATGCTTTGAAATGAATCAGTATCGAAAAGTACACGTAAGAAAACATGGAAAGAGGTATGCGCGAGTCGTTGGTAGGCCAAATAGGGCCGCTGTGGCATTTGAAAGATGAGGGTGAAAAACGAACAAATTCGACGATGCCGGCTATGTCAAATTGATTGAAATTTTCGATGTGGCGAAATGCTTGGAAATGAATCAGTATCGAATAGTACACGTAAGAAAACATGGAAACAGGTATGCGCGAGTCGTTGGTAGGCCAAATAGGGCCGCTGTGGCATTTGAAAGATGAGGGTGAAAAACGAACAAATTCGACGATGCCGGCTATGTCAAATTGATTGAAATTTTCGATGTGGCGAAATGCATTGAAATGAATCAGTATCGAATAGTACACGTAAGAAAACATGAAAACAGGTATGCGCGAGTCGTTGGTAGGCCAAATAGGGCCGCTGTGGCATTTGAAAGATGAGGGTGAAAAACGAACAAATTCGACGATGCCGGCTATGTCAAATTGATTGAAATTTTCGATGTGGCGAAATGCTTTGAAATGAATCAGTATCGAATAGTACACGTAAGAAAACATGGAAACAGGTATGCCCGAGTCGTTGGTAGGCCAAATAGGGCCGCTGTGGCATTTGAAAGATGAGGGTGAAAAACGAACAAATTCGACTATGCCTGCTATGTCAAATTGATTGAAATTTTCGATGTGGCGAAATGCTTTGAAATGAATCAGTATCGAATAGTACACGTAAGAAAACATGGAAACAGGTATGCGCGAGTCGTTGGTAGGCCAAATAGGGCCGCTGTGGCATTTGAAAGATGAGGGTGAAAAACGAACAAATTCGACGATGCCGGCTATGTCAAATTGATTGAAATTTTCGATGTGGCGAAATGCTTTGAAATGAATCAGTATCGAATAGTACACGTAAGAAAACATGGAAACAGGTATGCGCGCGTCGTTGGTAGGCCAAATAGGGCCGCTGTGGCATTTGAACGATGAGGGTGAAAAACGAACAAATTCGACGATGCCGGCTATGTCAAATTTCTTGAAATTTTCGATGTGGCGAAATGCTGTGAAATGAATCAGTATCGAATAGTACACGTAAGGAAACATGGAAACAGGTATGCGCGAGTCGTTGGTAGGCCAAATAGGGCCGCTGTGGCATTTGAAAGATGAGGGTCAAAAACGAACAAATTCGACGATGCCGGCTATGTCAAATTGATTGAAATTTTCGATGTGGCGAAATGCTTTGAAATGAATCAGTATCGAATAGTACACGTAAGAAAACATGGAAAACAGGTATGCGCGAGTCGTTGGTAGGCCAAATAGGGCCGCTGTGGCATTTGAAAGATGAGGGTGAAAAACGAACAAATTCGGACGATGCCGGCTATGTCAAATTGATTGAAATTTTCGATGTGGCGAAAATGCTTTGAAATGAATCAGTATCGAATAGTACACGTAAGAAAACATGGAAACAGGTATGCGCGAGTCGTTGGTAGGCCAAATAGGGCCGCTGTGGCATTTGAAAGATGAGGGTGAAAAACGAACAAATTTGACGATGCCGGCTATGTCAAATTGATTGAAATTTTCGATGTGGCGAAATGCTTTGAAATGAATCAGTATAGAATAGTACACGTAAGAAAACATGGAAAACAGGTATGCGCGAGGCCGTTGGTAGGCCAAATAGGGCCGCTGTGGCATTTGAAAGATGAGGGTGAAAAAACGAACAAATTCGACGATGCCGGCTATGTCAAAATTGATTGAAATTTTCGATGTGGCGAAATGCTTTGAAATGAATCAGTTATCGAATAGTACACGTAAGAAAACATGGAAACAGGTATGCGCGCGAGTCGTTGGTAGGCCAAATAGGGCCGCTGTGGCATTTGAAAGATGAGGGTGAAAAAACGAACAAAATTCGACGATGCCGGCTATGTCAAATTGATTGAAATTTTTCGATGTGGCGAAATGCTTTGAAATGAATCAGTATCGAATAGTACACGTAAGAAAACATGGAAACAGGTATGCGCGAGGCGTTGGTAGGCCAAAATAGGGCCGCTGTGGCATTTGAAAGATGAGGGTGAAAAAACGAACAAAATTCGACGATGCCGGCTATGTCAAATTTTCTTGAAAATTTTCGATGTGGCGAAATGCTTTGAAATGAATCAGTATCGAATAGTACACGTAAGAAAACATGGAAACAGGTATGCGCGAGTCGTTGGTAGGCCAAATAGGGCCGCTGTGGCATTTGAAAGATGAGGGTCAAAAAACGAACAAATTCGACGATGCCGGCTATGTCAAATTGATTGAAATTTTTCGATGTGGCGAAATGCTTTGAAATGAATCAGTATCGAATAGTACACCTAAGAAAACATGGAAACAGGTATGCGCGAGTCGTTGGTAGGCCAAATAGGGCCGCTGTGGTATTTGAAAGATGAGGGGTGAAAAAACGAACAAATTCGACGATGCCGGCTATGTCAAATTGATTGAAATTTTTCGATGTGGCGAAAATGCTTTGAAATGAATCAGTATAGAATAGTACACGTAAGAAAACATGGAAAACAGGTATGCGCGAGGCGTTGGTAGGCCAAATAGGGCCGCTGTGGCATTTGAAAGATGAGGGTGAAAAACGAACAAATTCGACGATGCCGGCTATGTCAAATTGATTGAAATTTTCGATGTGGCGAAATGCTTTGAAATGAATCAGTATCGAATAGTACACGTAAGAAAACATGGAAAACAGGTATGCGCGAGTCGTTGGTAGGCCAAATAGGGCCGCTGTGGCATTTGAAAGATGAGGGTGAAAAAACGAACAAATTCGACGATGCCGGCTATGTCAAATTGATTGAAATTTTCGATGTGGCCTAAATGCTTTGAAAATGAATCAGTATCGAATAGTACACGTAAGAAAACATGGAAAACAGGTATTCGCGAGGGCGTTGGTAGGCCCAAATAGGGCCGCTGTGGCATTTTGAAAGATGAGGGTGAAAAACGAACAAATTCGACGATGCCGGCTATGTCAAATTTCTTGAAATTTTCGATGTGGCGAAATGCTTTG
Organism: Eristalis arbustorum; assembly: GCA_916610145.1. Lineage (NCBI taxonomy): Eukaryota > Metazoa > Arthropoda > Insecta > Diptera > Syrphidae > Eristalis > Eristalis arbustorum. Next base: position 3,817 of record CAKAIZ010000210.1, on the reverse strand, counting down.
AAATGAATCAGTATCGAATAGTACACGTAAGAAAAACATGGAAACAGGTATGCGCGAGTCGTTGGTAGGCCAAATAGGGCCGCTGTGGCATTTGAAAAATGAGGGTGAAAAACGAACAAATTCGACGATGCCGGCTATGTCAAAATTGATTGAAATTTTTCGATGTGGCGAAATGCTTTGAAATGAATCAGTATCGAATAGTACACGTAAGAAAAACATGGAAAACAGGTATGCGCGAGTCGTTGGTAGGCCAAACAGGGCCGCTGTGGCATTTGAAAGATGACGGTGAAAAACGAACAAATTCGACGATGCCGGCTATGTCAAATTGATTGAAATTTTTTGATGTGGCGAAAATGCTTTTAAATGAATCAGTATAGAATAGTACACGTAAGAAAAACATGGAAAACAGGTATGCGCGAGTCGGTGGTAGGCCAAATAGGGCCGCTGTGGCATTTGAAAGATGAGGGTGAAAAACGAACAAATTCGACGATGCCGGCTATGTCAAATTGATTGAAATTTTTCGATGTGGCGAAATGCTTTGAAATGAATCAGTATCGAATAGTACACGTAAGAAAAACATGGAAAACAGGTATGCGCGAGTCGTTGGTAGGCCAAACAGGGCCGCTGTGGCATTTGAAAGATGAGGGTGAAAAACGAAAAAATTCGACGATGCCGGCTATGTCAAATTTCTTGAAATTTTCGATGTGGCGAAATGCTTTGAAATGAATCAGTATCGAATAGTACACGTAAGAAAACATGGAAACAGGTATGCGCGAGTCGTTGGTAGGCCAAATAGGGCCGCTGTGGCATTTGAAAGATGAGGGTGAAAAAACGAACAAATTCGACGATGCAGGCTATGTCAAATTGATTGAAATTTTTCGATGTGGCGAAAATGCTTTGAAATGAATCAGTATCGAATAGTACACGTAAGAAAACATGGAAAACAGGTATGCGCGAGTCGTTGGTAGGCCAAATAGGGCATTTGAAAGATGAGGGTGAAAAAACGAACAAATTCGACGATGCCGGCTATGTCAAATTGATTGAAATTTTTCGATGTGGCGAAATGCTTTGAAATGAATCAGTATCGAATAGTACACGTAAGAAAACATGGAAACAGGTATGCGCGAGTCGTTGGTAGGCCAAATAGGGCCGCTGTGGCATTTGAAAGATGAGGGTGAAAAAACGAACAAATTCGACGATGCCGACTATGTCAAATTGATTGAAATTTTTCGATGTGGCGAAATGCTTTGAAATGAATCAGTATCGAATAGTACACGTAAGAAAACATGGAAACAGGTATGCGCGAGTCGTTGGTAGGCCAAATAGGGCCGCTGTGGCATTTGAAAGATGAGGGTGAAAAACGAACAAATTCGACGATGCCGGCTATGTCAAATTTTCTTGAAATTTTTCGATGTGGCGAAAATGCTTTGAAATGAATCAGTATCGAATAGTACACGTAAGAAAACATGGAAACAGGTATGCGCGAGTCGTTGGTAGGCCAAATAGGGCCGCTGTGGCATTTGAAAGATGAGGGTGAAAAAACGAACAAATTCGACGATGCAGGCTATGTCAAATTGATTGAAATTTTCGATGTGGCGAAATGCTTTGAAATGAATCAGTATCGAATAGTACACGTAAGAAACATGGAAACAGGTATGCGCGAGTCGTTGGTAGGCTAAATAGGGCCGCTTTGGCATTTTGAAAGATGAGGATGAAAAAACAAACAAATTCGACGATGCCGGCTATGTCAAATTGATTGAAATTTTCGATGTGGCGAAATGCTTTGAAATGAATCAGTATCGAATAGTACACGTAAGAAAAACATGGAAACAGGTATGCGCGTGTCGTTGGTAGGCCAAATAGGGCCGCTGTTGCATTTGAAAGATGATTGTGAAAAAACGAACAAATTCGACGATGCCGGCTATGTCAAATTGATTGAAATTTTCGATGTGGCGAAATGCTTTGAAATGAATCAGTATCGAATAGTACACGTAAGAAAACATGGAAAACAGGTATGCGCGAGTCGTTGGTAGGCCAAATAGGGCCGCTGTGGCATTTGAAAGATGAGGGTGAAAAAACGAACATATTCGACGATGCCGGCTATGTCAAATTGATTGAAATTTTCGATGTGGCGAAATGCTTTGAAATGAATCAGTATCGAATAGTACACGTAAGAAAAACATGGAAAACAGGTATGCGCGAGTCGTTGGTAGGCCAAATAGGGCCGCTGTGGCATTTGAAAGATGAGGGTGAAAAACGAACAAATTCGACGATGCCGACTATGTCAAATTGATTGAAATTTTCGATGTGGCGAAATGCTTTGAAATGAATCAGTATCGAATAGTACACGTAAGAAAACATGGAAAACAGGTATGCGCGAGTCGTTGGTAGGCCAAATAGGGCCGCTGTGGCATTTGAAAGATGAGGGTGAAAAAACGAACAAATTCGACGATGCCGACTATGTCAAATTGATTGAAATTTTCGATGTGGCGAAATGCTTTGAAATGAATCAGTATCGAGTAGTACACGTAAGAAAACATGGAAACAGGTATGCGCGAGTCGTTGGTAGGTCAAATAGGGCCGCTGTGGCATTTGAAAGATGAGGGTTAAAAACGAACAAATTCGACGATGCCGGCTATGTCAAATTTCTTGAAATTTTCGATGTGGCGAAATGCTTTGAAATGAATCAGTATCGAATAGTACACGTAAGAAAACATGGAAACAGGTATGCGCGAGTCGTTGGTAGGCCAAATAGGGCCGCTGTGGCATTTGAAAGATGAGGGTGAAAAACGAACAAATTCGACGATGCAGGCTATGTCAAATTGATTGAAATTTTCGATGTGGCGAAATGCTTTGAAATGAATCAGTATCGAATAGTACACGTAAGAAAACATGGAAACAGGTATGCGCGAGTCGTTGGTAGGCTAAAATAGGGCCGCTGTGGCATTTGAAAGATGAGGGTGCAAAACGAACAAATTCGACGATGCCGGCTATGTCAAATTGATTGAAATTTTCGATGTGGCGAAATGCTTTGAAATGAATCAGTATCGAATAGTACACGTAAGAAAAACATGGAAAACAGGTATGCGCGAGTCGTTGGTAGGCCAAATAGGGCCGCTGTTGCATTTGAAAGATGAGGGTGAAAAAACGAACAAATTCGACGATGCCGGCTATGTCAAATTGATTGAAATTTTCGATGTGGCGAAATGCTTTGAAACTGAATCAGTATCGAATAGTACACGTAAGAAAAACATGGAAAACAGGTATGCGCGAGTCGTTGGTAGGCCAAATAGGGCCGCTGTGGCATTTGAAAAGATGAGGGTGAAAAAACGAACAAATTCGACGATGCCGGCTATGTCAAATTGATTGAAATTTTCGATGTGGGCGAAATGCTGTGAAATGAATCAGTATCGAATAGTACACGTAAGAAAACATGGAAACAGGTATGCGCGAGTCGTTGGTAGGCCAAATAGGGCCGCTGTGGCATTTGAAAGATGAGGGTGAAAAACGAACAAATTCGACGATGCCGGCTATGTCAAATTGATTGAAATTTTCGATGTGGCGAAATGCTTTGAAATGAATCAGTATCGAATAGTACACGTAAGAAAAACATGGGAAACAGGTATGCGCGAGTCGTTGGTAGGCCAAATAGGGCCGCTGTGGCATTTGAAAGATGAGGGTGAAAAACGAACAAATTCGACGATGCAGGCTATGTCAAATTGATTGAAATTTTCGATGTGGCGAAATGCTTTTAACTAAATCAGTATCGAACAGTACACGTAAGAAGACATGGAAACAGGTATGCGCGAGTCGTTGG
>CAKAIZ010000209.1:0-25430 GCA_916610145.1 Eristalis arbustorum | reverse complement strand
CATCTCCACGCGTGTGGGTTGGAAGATGAGCTATGGAAGATGAGCTATGAGCTATGGTGCCCTACTAATCACCGCCAACTTTTTCCATCCCAGAGTCTTAGAGTCAGTGGGTACATGCACGATAACATCTCCACGCGTGTGGGTTGGAAGATGAGCTATGGAAGATGAGCTATGAGCTATGGTGCCCTACTAATCACGGCCAACTTTTTCCATCCCAGAGTCTTAGAGTCAATGGGTACATGCACGATAATATCTCCACGCGTGTGGGTTGGAAGATGAGCTATGGAAACCTTCAAAATTGCCCTACTAATCACCGCCAACTTTTTCCATCCCAGAGTCTTAGAGTCAATGGGTACATGCACGATAACATCTCCACGCGTGTGGGTTGGAAAATGAGCTATGGAAGATGAGCTATGAGCTATGGTGCCCTACTAATCACCGCCAACTTTTTCCATCCCAGAGTCTCAGAGTCAATGGGTACATGCACGATAACATCTCCACGCGTGTGGGTTGGAAAATGAGCTATGGAAGATGAGCTTTGAGCTATGGTGCCCTACTAATCACCGCCAACTTTTTCCATCCCAGAGTCTCAGAGTCAATGGGTACATGCACGATAACATCACCACCCGTGTGGGTTGGAAGATGAGCTATGGAAGATGAGCTATGGAAGATGAGCTATGAGCTATGGTGCCCTACTAATCACCGCCAACTTTTTTCCATCCGAGAGTCTTAGAGTCAATAGGTACATGCACGATAACATCTCCACGCGTGTGGGTTGGAAGATGAGCTATGAGCTATGGTACCCTACTAATCGCCGCCAACTTTTTCCATCCCAGAGTCTTAGAGTCAATGGGTACATGCACGATAACATCACCGCCCGTGTGGATTGGAAGATGAGCTATGGAAGCGTTCAAAATTGCCCTACTGACCACCGCCAACGTTTTCCATCCCAGAGTCTCAGAGTCAATGGGTACATGCACGATAACATCTCCACGCGTGTGGGTTGGAAGATGAGCTATGGAAGATGAGCTATGAGCTATGGTGCCCTACTAATCACCGCCAACTTTTTCCATCCCAGAGTCGATAACATCTGCACGATAACATCTCCACGCGTGTGGGTTGGAAGATGAGCTATGGAAGATGAGCTATGAGCTATGGTGCCCTACTAATCACCGCCAACTTTTTCCATCCCAGAGTCTCAGAGTCAATGGGTACATGCACGATAGCATCTCCACGCGTGTGGGTTGAAAGATGTGCTATGGAGATGAGGAGGGGCTATGAGCTATGGTGCCCTACTAATCACCGCCAACTTTTTCCATCCCAGAGTCTCAGAGTCAATGGGTACATGCACGATAACATCTCCACGCGTGTGGGTTGGAAAATGAGCTATGGAAGATGAGCTATGAGCTATGGTGCCCTACTAATCACCGCCAACTTTTTCCATCCCAGAGTCTCAGAGTCAATGGGTACATGCACGATAACATCTATACGCGTGTGGGTTGGAAGATGAGCTATGGAAGATGAGCTATGAGCTATGGTGCCCTACTAATCACCGCCAACTTTTTTCCATCCCAGAGTCTTAGAGTCAGTGGGTACATGCACGATAACATCTCCACGCGTGTGGGTTGGAAGATGAGCTATGGAAACCTTCAAAATTGCCCTACTAATCACCGCCAACTTTTTCCATCCCAGAGTCTCAGAGTCAATGGGTACATGCACGATAACATCTCCACGCGTGTGGGTTGGAAGATGAGCTATGGAAGATGAGCTATGAGCTATGGTGCCCTACTAATCACCGCCAACTTTTTCCATCCCAGAGTCTCAGAGTCAATGGGTACATGCACGATAACATCTCCACGCGTGTGGGTTGGAAGATGAGCTATGGAAGATGAGCTATGAGCTATGGTGCCCTACTAATCACCGCCAACTTTTTCCATCCCAGAGTCTCAGAGTCAATGGGTACATGCACGATAACATCTCCACGCGTGTGGGTTGGAAGATGAGCTATGGAAGATGAGCTATGAGCTATGGTGCCCTACTAATCACCGCCAACTTTTTCCATCCCAGAGTCTCAGAGTCAATGGGTACATGCACGATAACATCTCCACGCGTGTGGGTTGGAAGATGAGCTATGGAAGATGAGCTATGAGCTATGGTGCCCTACTAATCACCGCCAACTTTTTCCATCCCAGAGTCTCAGAGTCAATGGGTACATGCACGATAACATCTCCACGCGTGTGGGTTGGAAGATGAGCTATGGAAGATGAGCTATGAGCTATGGTGCCCTACTAATCACCGCCAACTTTTTCCATCCCAGAGTCTCAGAGTCAATGGGTACATGCACGATAACATCTCCACGCGTGTGGGTTGGAAGATGAGCTATGAGCTATGGTGCCCTACTAATCACCTAGCCAACTTTTTCCATCCCAGAGTCTTAGAGTCAATGGGTACATGCACGATAACATCTCCACGCGTGTGGGGTTGGAAGATGAGCTATGGAAACCTTCAAAATTGCCCTACTAATCACCGCCAACTTTTTCCATCCCGGAGTCTCAGAGTCAGTGGGCTACATGCACGATAACATCTCCACGCGTGTGGGTTGGAAGATGAGCTATGGAAGATGAGCTATGAGCTATGGTGCCCTACTAATCACCGCCAACTTTTTCCATCCCAGAGTCTCAGAGTCAATGGGTACATGCACGATAACATCTCCACGCGTGTGGGTTGGAAGATGAGCTATGGAAACCTTCAAAATTGCCCTACTAATCACCGCCAACTTTTTCCATCCCAGAGTCTTAGAGTCAATAGGTACATGCACGATAACATCTCCACGCGTGTGGGTTGGAAGATGAGCTATGGAAGATGAGCTATGAGCTATGGTGCCCTACTAAACACCGCCAACTTTTTCCATCCCAGAGTCTAAGAGTCAATAGGTACATGCACGATAACATCTCCACGCGTGTGGATTGGAAGATGAGCTATGGAAGATGAGCTATGAGCTATGGTACCCTACTAATCACCGCCAACTTTTTCCATCCCAGAGTCTTAGAGTCAATAGGTACATGCACGATAACATCTCCACGCGTGTGGGTTGGAAGATGAGCTATGAGCTATGGTGCCCTACTAATCACCGCCAACTTTTTCCATCCCAGAGTCTTAGAGTCAATGGGTACATGCACGATAACATCTCCACGCGTGTGGGTTGGAAGATGAGCTATGGAAACCTTCAAAATTGCCCTACTAATCACCGCCAACTTTTTCCATCCCAGAGTCTCAGAGTCAGTGGCTACATGCACGATAACATCTCCACGCGTGTGGGTTGGAAGATGAGCTATGGAAGATGAGCTATGAGCTATGGTGCCCTACTAATCACCGCCAACTTTTTCCATCCCAGAGTCTTAGAGTCAGTGGGTACATGCACGATAACATCTCCACGCGTGTGGGTTGGAAGATGAGCTATGGAAGATGAGCTATGGAAGATGAGCTATGAGCTATGGTGCCCTACTAATCACCGCCAACTTTTTCCATCCCAGAGTCTTAGAGTCAATGGGTACATGCACGATAATATCTCCACGCGTGTGGGTTGGAAGATGAGCTATGGAAACCTTCAAAATTGCCCTACTAATCACCGCCAACTTTTTCCATCCCAGAGTCTTAGAGTCAGTGGGTACATGCACGATAACATCTCCACGCGTGTGGGTTGGAAGATGAGCTATGGAAGATGAGCTATGGAAGATGAGCTATGAGCTATGGTGCCCTACTAATCACCGCCAACTTTTTCCATCCCAGAGTCTTAGAGTCAATGGGTACATGCACGATAACATCTCCACGCGTGTGGGTTGGAAAATGAGCTATGAGCTATGGTGCCCTACTAATCACCGCCAACTTTTTCCATCCCAGAGTCTCAGAGTCAATGGGTACATGCACGATAACATCTCCACGCGTGTGGGTTGGAAAATGAGCTATGGAAGATGAGCTTTGAGCTATGGTGCCCTACTAATCACCGCCAACTTTTGCCATCCCAGAGTCTCAGAGTCAATGGGTACATGCACGATAACATCACCACCCGTGTGGGTTGGAAGATGAGCTATGGAAGATGAGCTATGAGCTATGGTGCCCTACTAATCACCGCCAACTTTTTCCATCCCAGAGTCTTAGAGTCAATGGGTACATGCACGATAACATCTCCACGCGTGTGGGTTGGAAGATGAGCTATGGAAGATGAGCTATGAGCTATGGTGCCCTACTAATCACCGCCAACTTATTCCATCCCAGAGTCTTAGAGTCAGTGGGTACATGCACGATAACATCTCCACGCGTGTGGGTTGGAAGATGAGCTATGAGCTATGGTGCCCTACTACTCAACGCCAACTTTTTCCATCCCAGAGTCTCAGAGTCAATGGGTACATGCACGATAACATCTCCACGCGTGTGGGTTGGAAGATGAGCTATGGAAACCTTCAAAATTGCCCTACTAATCACCGCCAACTTTTGCCATCCCAGAGTCTCAGAGTCAATGGGTACATGCACGATAACATCACCACCCGTGTGGGTTGGAAGATAAGCTATGGAAGATGAGCTATGGAAGATGAGCTATGAGCTATGGTGCCCTACTAATCACCGCCAACTTTTTCCATCCCAGAGTCTTAGAGTCAATGGGTACATGCACGATAACATCTCCACGCGTGTGGGTTGGAAGATGAGCTATGGAAACCTTCAAAATTGCCTTACTAATCACCGCCAACTTTTTCCATCCCAGAGTCTCAAAGTCAGTGGCTACATGCACGATAACATCTCCACGCGTGTGGGTTGGAAGATGAGCTATGGAAGATGAGCTATGAGCTATGGTGCCCTACTAATCACCGCCAACTTTTTCCATCCCAGAGTCTTAGAGTCAGTGGGTACATGCACAATAACATCTCCACGCGTGTGGGTTGGAAGATGAGCTATGGAAGATGAGCTATGGAAGATGAGCTATGAGCTATGGTGCCCTACTAATCACCGCCAACTTTTTCCATCCCAGAGTCTTAGAGTCAATGGGTACATGCACGATAATATCTCCACGCGTGTGGGTTGGAAGATGAGCTATGGAAACCTTCAAAATTGCCCTACTAATCACCGCCAACTTTTTCCATCCCAGAGTCTTTGAGTCAATGGGTACATGCACGATAACATCTCCACGCGTGTGGGTTGGAAAATGAGCTATGGAAGATGAGCTATGAGCTATGGTGCCCTACTAATCACCGCCAACTTTTTCCATCCCAGAGTCTCAGAGTCAATGGGTACATGCACGATAACATCTCCACGCGTGTGGGTTGGAAAATGAGCTATGGAAGATGAGCTTTGAGCTATGGTGCCCTACTAATCACCGCCAACTTTTGCCATCCCAGAGTCTCAGAGTCAATGGGTACATGCACGATAACATCACCACCCGTGTGGGTTGGAAGATGAGCTATAGAAGATGAGCTATGGAAGATGAGCTATGAGCTATGGTGCCCTACTAATCACCGCCAACTTTTTCCATCTCAGAGTCTTAGAGTCAATGGGTACATGCACGATAACATCTCCACGCGTGTGGGTTGGAAGATGAGCTATGGAAGATGAGCTATGAGCTATGGTGCCCTACTAATCACCGCCAACTTTTTCCATCCCAGAGTCTTAGAGTCAGTGGGTACATGCACGATAACATCTCCACGCGTGTGGGTTGGAAGATGAGCTATGGAAGATGAGCTATGGAAGATGAGCTATGAGCTATGGTGCCCTACTAATCACCGCCAACTTTTTCCATCCCAGAGTCTTAGAGTCAATGGGTACATGCACGATAACATCTCCACGCGTGTGGGTTGGAAGATGAGCTATGGAAACCTTCAAAATTGCCCTACTAATCACCGCCAACTTTTTCCATCCCAGAGTCTCAGAGTCAATGGGTACATGCACGAAAACATCTCCACGCGTGTGGGTTGGAAAATGAGCTATGGAAGATGAGCTATGAGCTATGGTGCCCTACTACTCAACGCCAACTTTTTCCATCCCAGAGTCTCAGAGTCAATGGGTACATGCACGATAACATCTCCACGCGTGTGGGTTGGAAGATGAGCTATGGAAACCTTCAAAATTGCCCTACTAATCACCGCCAACTTTTTCCATCCCAGAGTCTCAGAGTCAATGGGTACATGCACGATAACATCTCCACGCGTGTGGGTTGGAAGATGAGCTATGGAAGATGAGCTATGAGCTATGGTGCCCTACTAATCACCGCCAACTTTTTCCATCCCAGAGTCTTAGAGTCAGTGGGTACATGCACGATAACATCTCCACGCGTGTGGGTTGGAAGATGAGCTATGGAAGAAGAGCTATGAGCTATGGTGCCCTACTACTCAACGCCAACTTTTTCCATCCGAGAGTCTTAGAGTCAATAGGTACATGCACGATAACATCTCCACGCGTGTGGGTTGGAAGATGAGCTATGGAAGATGAGCTATGAGCTATGGTGCCCTACTAATCACCGCCAACTTTTTCCATCCCAGAGTCTCAGAGTCAATGGGTACATGCACGAAAACATCTCCACGCGTGTGGGTTGGAAAATGAGCTATGGAAGATGAGCTATGAGCTATGGTGCCCTACTAATCACCGCCAACTTTTTCCATCCCAGAGTCTCAGAGTCAATGGGTACATGCACGATAACATCTCCACGCGTGTGGGTTGGAAAATGAGCTATGGAAGATGATCTTTGAGCTATGGTGCCCTACTAATCACCGCCAACTTTTGCCATCCCAGAGTCTCAGAGTCAATGGGTACATGCACGATAACATCACCACCCGTGTGGGTTGGAAGATGAGCTATGGAAGATGAGCTATGGAAGATGAGCTATGGAAGATGAGCTATGAGCTATGGTGCCCTACTAATCACCGCCAACTTTTTCCATCCCAGAGTCTTAGAGTCAATGGGTACATGCACGATAACATCTCCACGCGTGTGGGTTGGAAGATGAGCTATGGAAACCTTCAAAATTGCCCTACTAATCACCGCCAACTTTTTCCATCCCAGAGTCTTAGAGTCAATGGGTACATGCACGATAACATCTCCACGCGTGTGGGTTGGAAGATGAGCTATGGAAACCTTCAAAATTGCCCTACTAATCACCGCCAACTTTTTCCATCCCAGAGTCTCAGAGTCAATGGGTACATGCACGATAACATCTCCACGCGTGTGGGTTGGAAGATGAGCTATGGAAGATGAGCTATGAGCTATGGTGCCCTACTAATCACCGCCAACTTTTTCCATCCCAGAGTCTTAGAGTCAATGGGTACATGCACGATAATATCTCCACGCGTGTGGGTTGGAAGATGAGCTATGGAAACCTTCAAAATTGCCCTACTAATCACCGCCAACTTTTTCCATCCCAGAGTCTTAGAGTCAATGGGTACATGCACGATAACATCTCCACGCGTGTGGGTTGGAAGATGAGCTATGGAAACCTTAAAAATTGCCCTACTAATCACCGCCAACTTTTTCCATCCCAGAGTCTCAGAGTCAATGGGTACATGCACGATAACATCACCACCCGTGTGGGTTGGAAGATGAGCTATGGAAACCTTAAAAATTGCCCTGCTGACCACCGCCAACTTTTTCCATCCCAGAGTCTCAGAGTCAATGGGTACATGCACGATAACATCACCACCCGTGTGGGTTGGAAGATGAGCTATGGAAGATGAGCTATGGAAGATGAGCTATGGAAGATGAGCTATGGAAGATGAGCTATGAGCTATGGTGCCCTACTAATCACCGCCAACTTTTTCCATCCCAGAGTCTTAGAGTCAATGGGTACATGCACGATAACATCTCCACGCGTGTGGGTTGGAAGATGAGCTATGGAAGATGAGCTATGAGCTATGGTGCCCTACTACTCAACGCCAACTTTTTCCATCCCAGAGTCTCAGAGTCAATGGGTACATGCACGATAACATCTCCACGCGTGTGGGTTGGAAGATGAGCTATGGAAACCTTCAAAATTGCCCTACTAATCACCGCCAACTTTTTCCATCCCGGAGTCTTAGAGTCAGTGGGTACATGCACGATAACATCTCCACGCGTGTGGGTTGGAAGATGAGCTATGGAAGATGAGCTATGAGCTATGGTGCCCTACTAATCACCGCCAACTTTTTCCATCCCAGAGTCTTAGAGTCAATGGGTACATGCACGATAACATCTCCACGCGTGTGGGTTGGAAGATGAGCTATGGAAACCTTCAAAATTGCCCTACTAATCACCGCCAACTTTTTCAATCCCAGAGTCTTAGACTCAGTGGGTACATGCACGATAACATCTCCACGCGTGTGGGTTGGAAGATGAGCTATGGAAGATGAGCTATGAGCTGTGGTGCCCTACTAATCACCGCCAACTTTTTCCATCCCAGAGTCTTAGAGTCAATGGGTACATGCACGATAACATCTCCACGCGTGTGGGTTGGAAGATGAGCTATGGAAGATCAGCTATGAGCTATGGTGCCCTACTAATCACCGCCAACTTTTTCCATCCCAGAGTCTTAGAGTCAGTGGCTACATGCACGATAACATCTCCACGCGTGTGGGTTGGAAGATGAGCTATGGAAGATGAGTTATGAGCTATGGTGCCCTACTACTCAACGCCAACTTTTTCCATCCCAGAGTCTCAGAGTCAATGGGTACATGCACGATAACATCTCCACGCGTGTGGGTTGGAAGATGAGCTATGGAAACCTTCAAAATTGCCCTACTAATCACCGCCAACTTTTTCCATCCCAGAGTCTCAGAGTCAATGGGTACATGCACGATAACATCTCCACGCGTGTGGGTTGGAAGATGAGCTATGGAAGATGAGCTATGGAAGATGAGCTATGAGCTATGGTGCCCTACTAATCACCGCCAACTTTTTCCATCCCAGAGTCTTAGAATCAATGGGTACATGCACGATAACATCTCCACGCGTGTGGGTTGGAAGATGAGCTATGGAAACCTTCAAAATTGCCCTACTAATCACCGCCAACTTTTTCCATCCCAGAGTCTTAGAGTCAGTGGGTACATGCACGATAACATCTCCACGCGTGTGGGTTGGAAGATGAGCTATGGAAGATGAGCTATGAGCTATGGTGCCCTACTAATCACCGCCAACTTTTTCCATCCCAGAGTCTTAGAGTCAATGGGTACATGCACGATAACATCTCCACGCGTGTGGGTTGGAAGATGAGCTATGGAAACCTTCAAAATTGCCCTACTAATCACCGCCAACTTTTTCCATCCCAGAGTCTCAGAGTCAATGGGTACATGCACGATAACATCTCCACGCGTGTGGGTTGGAAGATGAGCTATGGAAGATGAGCTATGAGCTATGGTGCCCTACTACTCAACGCCAACTTTTTCCATCCCAGAGTCTCAGAGTCAATGGGTACATGCACGATAACATCTCCACGCGTGTGGGTTGGAAGATGAGATATGGAAGATCAGCTATGAGCTATGGTGCCCTACTAATCACCGCCAACTTTTTCCATCCCAGAGTCTTAGAGTCAGTGGGTACATGCACGATAACATCTCCACGCGTGTGGGTTGGAAGATGAGCTATGGAACATCAGCTATGGAAGATGAGCTATGAGCTATGGTGCCCTACTAATCACCGCCAACTTTTTCCATCCCAGAGTCTCAGAGTCAATGGGTACATGCACGATAACATCACCACCCGTGTGGGTTGGAAGATGAGCTATGGAAACCTTAAAAATTGCCCTGCTGACCACCGCCAACTTTTTCCATCCCAGAGTCTTAGAGTCAGTGGGTACATGCACGATAACATCTCCACCCGTGTGGGTTGGAAGATGAGCTATGGAAACCTTCAAAATTGCCCTACTAATCACCGCCAATTTTTTCCATCCCAGAGTCTTAGAGTCAGTGGGTACATGCACGATAACATCTCCACGCGTGTGGGTTGGAAGATGAGCTATGGAAGATGAGCTATGAGCTATGGTGCCCTACTAATCACCGCCAACTTTTTCCATCCCAGAGTCTTAGAGTCAATGGGTACATGCACGATAACATCTCCACGCGTGTGGGTTGGAAGATGAGCTAAGGAAACCTTCAAAATTGCCCTACTAATCACCGCCAACTTTTTCCATCCCAGAGTCTCAGAGTCAATGGGTACATGCACGATAACATCTCCACGCGTGTGGGTTGGAAGATGAGCTATGGAAGATGAGCTATGAGCTATGGTGCCCTACTAATCACCGCCAACTTTTTCCATCCCAGAGTCTTAGAGTCAATGGGTACATGCACGATAACATCTCCACGCGTGTGGGTTGGAAGATGAGCTATGGAAGATGAGCTATGAGCTATGGTGCCCTACTAATCACCGCCAACTTTTTCCATCCCAGAGTCTAAGAGTCAATGGGTACATGCACGATAACATCTCCACGCGTGTGGGTTGGAAGATGAGCTATGGAAACCTTCAAAATTGCCCTACTAATCACCGCCAACTTTTTCCATCCCAGAGTCTCAGAGTCAATGGGTACATGCACGATAACATCTCCACGCGTGTGGGTTGGAAGATGAGCTATGGAAACCTTCAAAATTGCCCTACTAATCACCGTCAACTTTTTCCATCCCAGAGTCTCAGAGTCAGTGGCTACATGCACGATAACATCTCCACGCGTGTGGGTTGGAAGATGAGCTATGGAAGATGAGCTATGAGCTATGGTGCCCTACTAATCACCGCCAACTTTTTCCATCCCAGAGTCTTAGAGTCAATGGGTACATGCACGATAACATCTCCACGCGTGTGGGTTGGAAGATGAGCTATGGAAGATGAGCTATGAGCTATGGTGCCCTACTAATCACCGCCAACTTTTTCCATCCCAGAGTCTTAGAGTCAATAGGTACATGCACGATAACATCTCCACGCGTGTGGATTGGAAGATGAGCTATGGAAGATGAGCTATGAGCTATGGTGCCCTACTAATCACCGCCAACTTTTTCCATCCCAGAGTCTCAGAGTCAATGGGTACATGCACGATAACATCTCCACGCGTGTGGGTTGGAAGATGAGCTATGGAAGATGAGCTATGGAAGATGAGCTATGAGCTATGGTGCCCTACTAATCACCGCCAACTTTTTCCATCCCACAGTCTTAGAGTCAATGGGTACATGCACGATAACATCTCCACGCGTGTGGGTTGGAAGATGAGCTATGGAAACCTTCAAAATTGCCCTACTAATCACCGCCAACTTTTTCCATCCCAGAGTCTTAGAGTCAGTGGGTACATGCACGATAACATCTCCACGCGTGTGGGTTGGAAGATGAGCTATGGAAGATGAGCTATGAGCTATGGTGCCCTACTAATCACCGCCAACTTTTTCCATCCCAGAGTCTTAGAGTCAATGGGTACATGCACGATAACATCTCCACGCGTGTGGGTTGGAAGATGAGCTATGGAAACCTTCAAAATTGCCCTACTAATCACCGCCAACTTTTTCAATCCCAGAGTCTTAGACTCAGTGGGTACATGCACGATAACATCTCCACGCGTGTGGGTTGGAAGATGAGCTATGGAAGATGAGCTATGAGCTGTGGTGCCCTACTAATCACCGCCAACTTTTTCCATCCCAGAGTCTTAGAGTCAATGGGTACATGCACGATAACATCTCCACGCGTGTGGGTTGGAAGATGAGCTATGGAAGATCAGCTATGAGCTATGGTGCCCTACTAATCACCGCCAACTTTTTCCATCCCAGAGTCTTAGAGTCAGTGGGTACATGCACGATAACATCTCCACGCGTGTGGATTGGAAGATGAGCTATGGAAGATGAGCTATGAGCTATGGTGCCCTACTAATCACCGCCAACTTTTTCCATCCCAGAGTCTCAGAGTCAATGGGTACATGCACGATAACATCTCCACGCGTGTGGGTTGGAAGATGAGCTATGGAAACCTTAAAAATTGCCCTACTAATCACCGCCAACTTTTTCCATCCCAGAGTCTCAGAGTCAATGGGTACATGCACGATAACATCACCACCCGTGTGGGTTGGAAGATGAGCTATGGAA
This sequence comes from Eristalis arbustorum, assembly GCA_916610145.1. Taxonomy (NCBI): domain Eukaryota; kingdom Metazoa; phylum Arthropoda; class Insecta; order Diptera; family Syrphidae; genus Eristalis; species Eristalis arbustorum. The sequence goes on along the minus strand of CAKAIZ010000209.1, from coordinate 13,365 downwards.
ACCTTAAAAATTGCCCTGCTGACCACCGCCAACTTTTTCCATCCCAGAGTCTCAGAGTCAATGGGTACATGCACGATAACATCACCACCCGTGTGGGTTGGAAGATGAGCTATGGAAGATGAGCTATGGAAGATGAGCTATGGAAGATGAGCTATGGAAGATGAGCTATGAGCTATGGTGCCCTACTAATCACCGCCAACTTTTTCCATCCCAGAGTCTTAGAGTCAATGGGTACATGCACGATAACATCTCCACGCGTGTGGGTTGGAAGATGAGCTATGGAAGATGAGCTATGAGCTATGGTGCCCTACTACTCAACGCCAACTTTTTCCATCCCAGAGTCTCAGAGTCAATGGGTACATGCACGATAACATTTCCACGCGTGTGGGTTGGAAGATGAGCTATGGAAACCTTCAAAATTGCCCTACTAATCACCGCCAACTTTTTCCATCCCAGAGTCTCAGAGTCAATGGGTACATGCACGATAACATCTCCACGCGTGTGGGTTGGAAGATGAGCTATGGAAGATGAGCTATGGAAGATGAGCTATGGAAGATGAGCTATGAGCTATGGTGCCCTACTAATCACCGCCAACTTTTTCCATCCCACAGTCTTAGAGTCAATGGGTACATGCACGATAACATCTCCACGCGTGTGGGTTGGAAGATGAGCTATGGAAACCTTCAAAATTGCCCTACTAATCACCGCCAACTTTTTCCATCCCAGAGTCTTAGAGTCAGTGGGTACATGCACGATAACATCTCCACGCGTGTGGGTTGGAAGATGAGCTATGGAAGATGAGCTATGAGCTATGGTGCCCTACTAATCACCGCCAACTTTTTCCATCCCAGAGTCTTAGAGTCAATGGGTACATGCACGATAACATCTCCACGCGTGTGGGTTGGAAGATGAGCTATGGAAACCTTCAAAATTGCCCTACTAATCACCGCCAACTTTTTCAATCCCAGAGTCTTAGACTCAGTGGGTACATGCACGATAACATCTCCACGCGTGTGGGTTGGAAGATGAGCTATGGAAGATGAGCTATGAGCTGTGGTGCCCTACTAATCACCGCCAACTTTTTCCATCCCAGAGTCTTAGAGTCAATGGGTACATGCACGATAACATCTCCACGCGTGTGGGTTGGAAGATGAGCTATGGAAGATCAGCTATGAGCTATGGTGCCCTACTAATCACCGCCAACTTTTTCCATCCCAGAGTCTTAGAGTCAGTGGGTACATGCACGATAACATCTCCACGCGTGTGGGTTGGAAGATGAGCTATGGAAGATGAGCTATGAGCTATGGTGCCCTACTACTCAACGCCAACTTTTTCCATCCCAGAGTCTCAGAGTCAATGGGTACATGCACGATAACATCTCCACGCGTGTGGGTTGGAAGATGAGCTATGGAAACCTTCAAAATTGCCCTACTAATCACCGCCAACTTTTTCCATCCCAGAGTCTCAGAGTCAATGGGTACATGCACGATAACATCTCCACGCGTGTGGGTTGGAAGATGAGCTATGGAAGATGAGCTATGGAAGATGAGCTATGAGCTATGGTGCCCTACTAATCACCGCCAACTTTTTCCATCCCAGAGTCTTAGAGTCAATGGGTACATGCACGATAACATCTCCACGCGTGTGGGTTGGAAGATGAGCTATGGAAACCTTCAAAATTGCCCTACTAATCACCGCCAACTTTTTCCATCCCAGAGTCTTAGAGTCAGTGGGTACATGCACGATAACATCTCCACGCGTGTGGGTTGGAAGATGAGCTATGGAAGATGAGCTATGAGCTATGGTGCCCTACTAATCACCGCCAACTTTTTCCATCCCAGAGTCTTAGAGTCAATGGGTACATGCACGATAACATCTCCACGCGTGTGGGTTGGAAGATGAGCTATGGAAACCTTCAAAATTGCCCTACTAATCACCGCCAACTTTTTCCATCCCAGAGTCTCAGAGTCAATGGGTACATGCACGATAACATCTCCACGCGTGTGGGTTGGAAGATGAGCTATGGAAGATGAGCTATGAGCTATGGTGCCCTACTACTCAACGCCAACTTTTTCCATCCCAGAGTCTCAGAGTCAATGGGTACATGCACGATAACATCTCCACGCGTGTGGGTTGGAAGATGAGATATGGAAGATCAGCTATGAGCTATAGTGCCCTACTAATCACCGCCAACTTTTTCCATGCCAGAGTCTTAGAGTCAGTGGGTACATGCACGATAACATCTCCACGCGTGTGGGTTGGAAGATGAGCTATGGAACATCAGCTATGGAAGATGAGCTATGAGCTATGGTGCCCTACTAATCACCGCCAACTTTTTCCATCCCAGAGTCTCAGAGTCAATGGGTACATGCACGATAACATCACCACCCGTGTGGGTTGGAAGATGAGCTATGGAAACCTTAAAAATTGCCCTGCTGACCACCGCCAACTTTTTCCATCCCAGAGTCTTAGAGTCAGTGGGTACATGCACGATAACATCTCCACCCGTGTGGGTTGGAAGATGAGCTATGGAAACCTTCAAAATTGCCCTACTAATCACCGCCAATTTTTTCCATCCCAGAGTCTTAGAGTCAGTGGGTACATGCACGATAACATCTCCACGCGTGTGGGTTGGAAGATGAGCTATGGAAGATGAGCTATGAGCTATGGTGCCCTACTAATCACCGCCAACTTTTTCCATCCCAGAGTCTTAGAGTCAATGGGTACATGCACGATAACATCTCCACGCGTGTGGGTTGGAAGATGAGCTATGGAAACCTTCAAAATTGCCCTACTAATCACCGCCAACTTTTTCCATCCCAGAGTCTCAGAGTCAATGGGTACATGCACGATAACATCTCCACGCGTGTGGGTTGGAAGATGAGCTATGGAAGATGAGCTATGAGCTATGGTGCCCTACTAATCACCGCCAACTTTTTCCATCCCAGAGTCTTAGAGTCAATGGGTACATGCACGATAACATCTCCACGCGTGTGGGTTGGAAGATGAGCTATGAGCTATGGTGCCCTACTAATCACCGCCAACTTTTTCCATCCCAGAGTCTAAGAGTCAATGGGTACATGCACGATAACATCTCCACGCGTGTGGGTTGGAAGATGAGCTATGGAAACCTTCAAAATTGCCCTACTAATCACCGCCAACTTTTTCCATCCCAGAGTCTCAGAGTCAATGGGTACATGCACGATAACATCTCCACGCGTGTGGGTTGGAAGATGAGCTATGGAAACCTTCAAAATTGCCCTACTAATCACCGCCAACTTTTTCCATCCCAGAGTCTCAGAGTCAGTGGCTACATGCACGATAACATCTCCACGCGTGTGGGTTGGAAGATGAGCTATGGAAGATGAGCTATGAGCTATGGTGCCCTACTAATCACCGCCAACTTTTTCCATCCCAGAGTCTTAGAGTCAATGGGTACATGCACGATAACATCTCCACGCGTGTGGGTTGGAAGATGAGCTATGGAAGATGAGCTATGAGCTATGGTGCCCTACTAATCACCGCCAACTTTTTCCATCCCAGAGTCTTAGAGTCAATAGGTACATGCACGATAACATCTCCACGCGTGTGGATTGGAAGATGAGCTATGGAAGATGAGCTATGAGCTATGGTGCCCTACTAATCACCGCCAACTTTTTCCATCCCAGAGTCTCAGAGTCAATGGGTACATGCACGATAACATCTCCACGCGTGTGGGTTGGAAGATGAGCTATGAGCTATGGTGCCCTACTACTCAACGCCAACTTTTTCCATCCCAGAGTCTCAGAGTCAATGGGTACATGCACGATAACATCTCCACGCGTGTGGGTTGGAAGATGAGCTATGGACGATGAGCTATGAGCTATGGTGCCCTACTACTCAACGCCAACTTTTTCCATCCGAGAGTCTTAGAGTCAATAGGTACATGCACGATAACATCACCACCCGTGTGGGTTGGAAGATGAGCTATGGAAACCTTCAAAATTGCCCTACTAATCACCGCCAACTTTTGCCATCCCAGAGTCTCAGAGTCAATGGGTACATGCACGATAACATCTCCACGCGTGTGGGTTGGAAGATGAGCTATGAGCTATGGTGCCCTACTAATCACCGCCAACTTTTTCCATCCCAGAGTCTTAGAGTCAGTGGCTACATGCACGATAACATCTCCACGCGTGTGGTTTGGAAGATGAGCTATGGAAGATGAGCTATGAGCTATTGTGCCCTACTAATCACCGCCAACTTTTTCCATCCCAGAGTCTCAGAGTCAATGGGTACATGCACGATAACATCTCCACGCGTGTGGGTTGGAAGATGAGCTATGGAAGATGAGCTATGGAAGATGAGCTATGGAAGATGAGCTATGAGCTATGGTGCCCTACTAATCACCGCCAACTTTTTCCATCCCAGAGTCTTAGAGTCAGTGGGTACATGTACGATAACATCTCCACGCGTGTGGGTTGGAAGATGAGCTATGGAAACCTTCAAAATTGCCCTACTAATCACCGCCAACTTTTTCCATCCCAGAGTCTTAGAGTCAGTGGGTACATGCACGATAACATCTCCACGCGTGTGGGTTGGAAGATGAGCTATGGAAACCTTCAAAATTGCCCTACTGACCACGGCCAACTTTTTCCATCCCAGAGTCTTAGAGTCAATAGGTACATGCACGATAACATCTCCACGCGTGTGGGTTGGAAGATGAGCTATGAGCTATGGTGCCCTACTAATCACCGCCAACTTTTTCCATCCCAGAGTCTTAGAGTCAGTGGCTACATGCACGATAACATCTCCACGCGTGTGGGTTGGAAGATGAGCTATGGAAACCTTCAAAATTGCCCTACTAATCACCGCCAACTTTTTCCATCCCAGAGTCTTAGAGTCAATGGGTACATGCACGATAACATCTCCACGCGTGTGGGTTGGAAGATGAGCTATGGAAGATGAGCTATGAGCTATGGTGCCCTACTAATCACCGCCAACTTTTTCCATCCCAGAGTCTCAGAGTCAATGGGTACATGCACGATAACATCTCCACGCGTGTGGGTTGGAAGATGAGCTATGGAAGATGAGCTATGGAAGATGAGCTATGAGCTATGGTGCCCTACTAATCACCGCCAACTTTTTCCATCCCAGAGTCTTAGAGTCAGTGGGTACATGCACGATAACATCTCCACGCGTGTGGGTTGGAAGATGAGCTATGGAAGATGAGCTATGAGCTATGGTGCCCTACTACTCAACGCCAACTTTTTCCATCCCAGAGTCTCAGAGTCAATGGGTACATGCACGATAACATCTCCACGCGTGTGGGTTGGAAGATGAGCTATGGAAGATGAGCTATGAGCTATGGTGCCCTACTAATCACCGCCAACTTTTTCCATCCCAGAGTCTCAGAGTCAATGGGTACATGCACGATAACATCACCACCCGTGTGGGTTGGAAGATGAGTTATGGAAGATGAGCTATGAGCTATGGTGCCCTACTAATCACCGCCAACTTTTTCCATCCCAGAGTCTCAGAGTCAATGGGTACATGCACGATAACATCTCCACGCGTGTGGGTTGGAAGATGAGCTATGGAAGATGAGCTATGAGCTATGGTGCCCTACTAATCACCGCCAACTTTTTCCATCCCAGAGTCTTAGAGTCAATGGGTACATGCACGATAACATCTCCACGCGTGTGGGTTGGAAGATGAGCTATGGAAGATGAGCTATGAGCTATGGTGCCCTACTAATCACCGCCAACTTTTTCCATCCCAGAGTCTCAGAGTCAATGGGTACATGCACGATAACATCTCCACGCGTGTGGGTTGGAAGATGAGCTATGGAAGATGAGCTATGGAAGATGAGCTATGAGCTATGGTGCCCTACTACTCAACGCCAACTTTTTCCATCCCAGAGTCTCAGAGTCAGTGGCTACATGAGCGATAACATCTCCACGCGTGTGGGTTGGAAGATGAGCTATGGAAGATGAGCTATGAGCTATGGTGCCCTACTAATCACCGCCAACTTTTTCCATCCCAGAGTCTTAGAGTCAATAGGTACATGCACGATAACATCTCCACGCGTGTGGGTTGGAAGATGAGCTATGGAAGATGAGCTATGGAAGATGAGCTATGAGCTATGGTGCCCTACTAATCACCGCCAACTTTTTCCATCCCAGAGTCTTAGAGTCAATGGGTACATGCACGATAACATCTCCACGCGTGTGGGTTGGAAGATGAGCTATGAGCTATGGTGCCCTACTAATCACCGCCAACTTTTTCCATCCCAGAGTCTCAGAGTCAATGGGTACATGCACGATAACATCTCCACGCGTGTGGGTTGGAAGATGAGCTATGAGCTATGGTGCCCTACTAATCACCGCCAACTTTTTCCATCCCAGAGTCTTAGAGTCAATGGGTACATGCACGATAATATCTCCACGCGTGTGGGTTGGAAGATGAGCTATGAGCTATGGTGCCCTACTAATCACCGCCAACTTTTTCCATCCCAGAGTCTCAGAGTCAATGGGTACATGCACGATAACATCTCCACGCGTGTGGGTTGGAAGATGAGCTATGGAAGATGAGCTATGAGCTATGGTGCCCTACTACTCAACGCCAACTTTTTCCATCCCAGAGTCTCAGAGTCAATGGGTACATGCACGATAACATCTCCACGCGTGTGGGTTGGAAGATGAGCTATGGAAACCTTCAAAATTGCCCTACTAATCACCGCCAACTTTTTCCATCCCAGAGTCTTAGAGTCAGTGGCTACATGCACGATAACATCTCCACGCGTGTGGTTTGGAAGATGAGCTATGGAAGATGAGCTATGAGCTATGGTGCCCTACTAATCACCGCCAACTTTTTCCATCCCAGAGTCTCAGAGTCAATGGGTACATGCACGATAACATCTCCACGCGTGTGGGTTGGAAGATGAGCTATGGAAGATGAGCTATGGAAGATGAGCTATGGAAGATGAGCTATGGAAGATGAGCTATGAGCTATGGTGCCCTACTAATCACCGCCAACTTTTTCCATCCCAGAGTCTTAGAGTCAGTGGGTACATGTACGATAACATCTCCACGCGTGTGGGTTGGAAGATGAGCTATGGAAACCTTCAAAATTGCCTTACTAATCACCGCCAACTTTTTCCATCCCAGAGTCTTAGAGTCAGTGGGTACATGCACGATAACATCTCCACGCGTGTGGGTTGGAAGATGAGCTATGGAAACCTTCAAAATTGCCCTACTGACCACGGCCAACTTTTTCCATCCCAGAGTCTTAGAGTCAATAGGTACATGCACGATAACATCTCCACGCGTGTGGGTTGGAAGATGAGCTATGAGCTATGGTGCCCTACTAATCACCGCCAACTTTTTCCATCCCAGAGTCTTAGAGTCAGTGGCTACATGCACGATAACATCTCCACGCGTGTGGGTTGGAAGATGAGCTATGGAAGATGAGCTATGAGCTATGGTGCCCTACTAATCACCGCCAACTTTTTCCATCCCAGAGTCTTAGAGTCAATGGGTACATGCACGATAACATCTCCACGCGTGTGGGTTGGAAGATGAGCTATGGAAGATGAGCTATGAGCTATGGTGCCCTACTAATCACCGCCAACTTTTTCCATCCCAGAGTCTCAGAGTCAATGGGTACATGCACGATAACATCTCCACGCGTGTGGGTTGGAAGATGAGCTATGGAAGATGAGCTATGAGCTATGGTGCCCTACTAATCACCGCCAACTTTTTCCATCCCAGAGTCTTAGAGTCAATGGGTACGTGCACGATAACATCTCCACGCGTGTGGGTTGGAAGATGAGCTATGGAAGATGAGCTATGAGCTATGGTGCCCTACTACTCAACGCCAACTTTTTCCATCCCAGAGTCTCAGAGTCAATGGGTACATGCACGATAACATCTCCACGCGTGTGGGTTGGAAGATGAGCTATGGAAGATGAGCTATGAGCTATGGTGCCCTACTAATCACCGCCAACTTTTTCCATCCCAGAGTCTCAGAGTCAATGGGTACATGCACGATAACATCACCACCAGTGTGGGTTGGAAGATGAGTTATGGAAGATGAGCTATGAGCTATGGTGCCCTACTAATCACCGCCAACTTTTTCCATCCCAGAGTCTTAGAGTCAGTGGCTACATGCACGATAACATCTCCACGCGTGTGGTTTGGAAGATGAGCTATGGAAGATGAGCTATGAGCTATGGTGCCCTACTAATCACCGCCAACTTTTTCCATCCCAGAGTCTCAGAGTCAATGGGTACATGCACGATAACATCTCCACGCGTGTGGGTTGGAAGATGAGCTATGGAAGATGAGCTATGGAAGATGAGCTATGGAAGATGAGCTATGAGCTATGGTGCCCTACTAATCACCGCCAACTTTTTCCATCCCAGAGTCTTAGAGTCAGTGGGTACATGTACGATAACATCTCCACGCGTGTGGGTTGGAAGATGAGCTATGGAAACCTTCAAAATTGCCCTACTAATCACCGCCAACTTTTTCCATCCCAGAGTCTTAGAGTCAGTGGGTACATGCACGATAACATCTCCACGCGTGTGGGTTGGAAGATGAGCTATGGAAACCTTCAAAATTGCCCTACTGACCACGGCCAACTTTTTCCATCCCAGAGTCTTAGAGTCAATAGGTACATGCACGATAACATCTCCACGCGTGTGGGTTGGAAGATGAGCTATGAGCTATGGTGCCCTACTAATCACCGCCAACTTTTTCCATCCCAGAGTCTTAGAGTCAGTGGCTACATGCACGATAACATCTCCACGCGTGTGGGTTGGAAGATGAGCTATGGAAGATGAGCTATGAGCTATGGTGCCCTACTAATCACCGCCAACTTTTTCCATCCCAGAGTCTTAGAGTCAATGGGTACATGCACGATAACATCTCCACGCGTGTGGGTTGGAAGATGAGCTATGGAAGATGAGCTATGAGCTATGGTGCCCTACTAATCACCGCCAACTTTTTCCATCCCAGAGTCTCAGAGTCAATGGGTACATGCACGATAACATCTCCACGCGTGTGGGTTGGAAGATGAGCTATGGAAGATGAGCTATGGAAGATGAGCTATGAGCTATGGTGCCCTACTAATCACCGCCAACTTTTTCCATCCCAGAGTCTTAGAGTCAGTGGGTACATGCACGATAACATCTCCACGCGTGTGGGTTGGAAGATGAGCTATGGAAGATGAGCTATGAGCTATGGTGCCCTACTACTCAACGCCAACTTTTTCCATCCCAGAGTCTCAGAGTCAATGGGTACATGCACGATAACATCTCCACGCGTGTGGGTTGGAAGATGAGCTATGGAAGATGAGCTATGAGCTATGGTGCCCTACTAATCACCGCCAACTTTTTCCATCCCAGAGTCTCAGAGTCAATGGGTACATGCACGATAACATCACCACCCGTGTGGGTTGGAAGATGAGTTATGGAAGATGAGCTATGAGCTATGGTGCCCTACTAATCACCGCCAACTTTTTCCATCCAGAGTCTCAGAGTCAATGGGTACATGCACGATAACATCTCCACGCGTGTGGGTTGGAAGATGAGCTATGGAAGATGAGCTATGAGCTATGGTGCCCTACTAATCACCGCCAACTTTTTCCATCCCAGAGTCTTAGAGTCAATGGGTACATGCACGATAACATCTCCACGCGTGTGGGTTGGAAGATGAGCTATGGAAGATGAGCTATGAGCTATGGTGCCCTACTAATCACCGCCAACTTTTTCCATCCCAGAGTCTCAGAGTCAATGGGTACATGCACGATAACATCTCCACGCGTGTGGGTTGGAAGATGAGCTATGGAAGATGAGCTATGAGCTATGGTGCCCTTCTAATCACCGCCAACTTTTTCCATCCCAGAGTCTCAGAGTCAATGGGTACATGCACGATAACATCTCCACGCGTGTGGGTTGGAAGATGAGCTATGAGCTATGGTGCCCTACTACTCAACGCCAACTTTTTCCATCCCAGAGTCTCAGAGTCAGTGGCTACATGAGCGATAACATCTCCACGCGTGTGGGTTGGAAGATGAGCTATGGAAGATGAGCTATGAGCTATGGTGCCCTACTAATCACCGCCAACTTTTTCCATCCCAGAGTCTTAGAGTCAATAGGTACATGCACGATAACATCTCCACGCGTGTGGGTTGGAAGATGAGCTATGGAAGATGAGCTATGGAAGATGAGCTATGAGCTATGGTGCCCTACTAATCACCGCCAACTTTTTCCATCCCAGAGTCTTAGAGTCAATGGGTACATGCACGATAACATCTCCACGCGTGTGAGTTGGAAGATGAGCTATGAGCTATGGTGCCCTACTAATCACCGCCAACTTTTTCCATCCCAAAGTCTCAGAGTCAATGGGTACATGCACGATAACATCTCCACGCGTGTGGGTTGGAAGATGAGCTATGAGCTATGGTGCCCTACTAATCACCGCCAACTTTTTCCATCCCAGAGTCTTAGAGTCAATGGGTACATGCACGATAATATCTCCACGCGTGTGGGTTGGAAGATGAGCTATGAGCTATGGTGCCCTACTAATCACCGCCAACTTTTTCCATCCCAGAGTCTCAGAGTCAATGGGTACATGCACGATAACATCTCCACGCGTGTGGGTTGGAAGATGAGCTATGAGCTATGGTGCCCTACTACTCAACGCCAACTTTTTCCATCCCAGAGTCTCAGAGTCAATGGGTACATGCACGATAACATCTCCACGCGTGTGGGTTGGAAGATGAGCTATGGAAACCTTCAAAATTGCCCTACTAATCACCGCCAACTTTTTCCATCCCAGAGTCTCAGAGTCAATGGGTACATGCACGATAACATCACCACCCGTGTGGGTTGGAAGATGAGCTATGGAAGATGAGCTATGGAAGATGAGCTGTGAGCTATGGTGCCCTACTAATCACCGCCAACTTTTTCCATCCGAGAGTCTTAGAGTCAATAGGTACATGCACGATAACATCTCCACGCGTGTGGGTTGGAAGATGAGCTATGGAAGATGAGCTATGAGCTATGGTACCCTACTAATCACCGCCAACTTTTTCCATCCCAGAGTCTTAGAGTCAATGGGTACATGCACGATAACATCTCCACGCGTGTGGGTTGGAAGATGAGCTATGAGCTATGGTGCCCTACTAATCACCGCCAACTTTTTCCATCCCAGAGTCTCAGAGTCAATGGGTACATGCACGATAACATCTCCACGCGTGTGGGTTGGAAGATGAGCTATGGAAACCTTCAAAATTGCCCTACTAATCACCGCCAACTTTTTCCATCCCAGAGTCTCAGAGTCAATGGGTACATGCACGAAAACATCTCCACGCGTGTGGGTTGGAAAATGAGCTATGGAAGATGAGCTATGAGCTATGGTGCCCTACTAATCACCGCCAACTTTTTCCATCCCAGAGTCTCAGAGTCAATGGGTACATGCACGATAACATCTCCACGCGTGTGGGTTGGAAGATGAGCTATGGAAGATGAGCTATGGAAGATGAGCTATGGAAGATGAGCTATGGAAGATGAGCTATGAGCTATGGTGCCCTACTAATCACCGCCAACTTTTTCCATCCCAGAGTCTCAGAGTCAATGGGTACATGCACGATAACATCTCCACGCGTGTGGGTTGGAAGATGAGCTATGGAAACCTTAAAAATTGCCCTACTGACCACGGCCAACTTTTTCCATCCCAGAGTCTTAGAGTCAGTGGCTACATGCACGATAACATCTCCACGCGTGTGGGTTGGAAGATGAGCTATGGAAGATGAGCTATGAGCTATGGTGCCCTACTAATCACCGCCAACTTTTTTCCATCCCAGAGTCTTAGAGTCAGTGGGTACATGCACGATAACATCTCCACGCGTGTGGGTTGGAAGATGAGCTATGGAAACCTTCAAAATTGCCCTACTAATCACCGCCAACTTTTTCCATCCCAGAGTCTCAGAGTCAATGGATACATGCACGATAACATCTCCACGCGTCTGGGTTGGAAGATGAGCTATGGAAGATGAGCTATGAGCTATGGTGCCCTACTAATCACCGCCAACTTTTTCCATCCCAGAGTCTTAGAGTCAGTGGGTACATGCACGATAACATCTCCACGCGTGTGGGTTGGAAGATGAGCTATGGAAGATGAGCAATGAGCTAAGGTGCCCTACTAATCACCGCCAACTTTTTCCATCCCAGAGTCTTAGAGTCAGTGGGTACATGCACGATAACATCTCCACGCGTGTGGGTTGGAAGATGAGCTATGGAAGATGAGCTATGAGCTATGGTGCCCTACTAATCACCGCCAACTTTTTCCATCCCAGAGTCTTAGAGTCAGTGGCTACATGCACGATAACATCTCCACGCGTGTGGGTTGGAAGATGAGCTATGGAAGATGAGCTATGAGCTATGGTGCCCTACTAATCACCGCCAACTTTTTCCATCCCAGAGTCTTAGAGTCAGTGGCTACATGCACGATAACATCTCCACGCGTGTGGGTTGGAAGATGAGCTATGGAAGATGAGCTATGAGCTATGGTGCCCTACTAATCACCGCCAACTTTTTCCATCCCAGAGTCTTAGAGTCAGTGGGTACATGCACGATAACATCTCCACGCGTGTGGGTTGGAAGATGAGCTATGAGCTATGGTGCCCTACTAATCACCGCCAACTTTTTCCATCCCAGAGTCTTAGAGTCAGTGGGTACATGCACGATAACATCTCCACGCGTGTGGGTTGGAAGATGAGCTATGGAAACCTTCAAAATTGCCCTACTAATCACCGCCAATTTTTTCCATCCCAGAGTCTTAGAGTCAATGGGTACATGCACGATAACATCTCCACGCGTGTGGGTTGGAAGATGAGCTATGGAAACCTTAAAAATTGCCCTACTGACCACGGCCAACTTTTTCCATCCCAGAGTCTCAGAGTCAATGGGTACATGCACGATAACATCACCGCCCGTGTGGATTGGAAGATGAGCTATGGAAGATGAGCTATGAGCTATGGTGCCCTACTAATCACCGCCAACTTTTTCCATCCCAGAGTCTTAGAGTCAGTGGGTACATGCACGATAACATCTCCACGCGTGTGGGTTGGAAGATGAGCTATGGAAGATGAGCTATGGAAGATGAGCTATGGAAGATGAGCTATGGAAGATGAGCTATGGAAGATGAGCTATGGAAGATGAGCTATGGAAGATGAGCTATGAGCTATGGTGCCCTACTAATCACCGCCAACTTTTTCCATCCCAGAGTCTTAGAGTCAGTGGGTACATGCACGATAACATCACCGCCCGTGTGGATTGGAAGATGAGCTATGGAAGCGTTCAAAATTGCCCTACTGACC